>CAUYPK010158120.1:0-10121 GCA_963574355.1 Loris lydekkerianus
GATGTGCGATCTCCAACCTTCTCTCCTGGTATAGCTCGAATCCTCCAGGTTACTTACTAAATTTCCATCCTTTAACTCTCCTTCTGGACGGGAGCCTCTGTGAAAAGCTGGCTTCAGTCCGCCATCTTGTCTCCCCCTCAATGCAATTTAATGAAGTGGTTCTCATGGCAGAGATTTCAGATTGTGGCACTACAGAAGCAAGAGGTATTTTGAGGCTGACTGGACTTTTAGATGCCCTTACATTTCTCCAGGTAGGGCACTGACTCCTTTATGTCCAGGAATGTCTAGTACCACCTTATACTTTCTACTGACTCTGGAGGCAGTACATATCCTAATATCCTCCATACACACTGTTGATATTTAAATAAACTTCCTTGCATTATGCAATATATTTATATCTTTCCCACCTCATCCCCTCAGGTGTAACTGAGCTATTTGGACCATTTGAACCTCAGTCAGGACTCACTCCTCTGTTGCCTTTTCCTTAATTAAAGAAAAATAAGCAAAGACACAGCATCTTGACCTCAATTCTTTCCATTTCTGTGTCTCTGCCAAGAGGGAAAACATAGTAACTATGACAGTAATCATCATTTAAAAAAAAAAAGGTACAAATCTAGTAATGTCTTGGAGCTTTACTGTGGGTCCTACCATACAAGAGCCAAACTCCCAAAATATCATTTTCCTAGTATTTTGGTAACTGAACCTCCTTGGACTTGAGGTTGAAAGGAGCTAATATTATTCTAAATCTGATCTTTTAGCATACAGAGTAATGGAAAAACTCCAGCATAATAATACTGAATATTCACATAATGCCCTTTTTTATAGTTATTCATAGTACTTTGCAAAATTTCTTATATATGTTTTCAGTATTAAATAAGAAAGGTGAGATGATTGATTCTAGGTGGGGAAAGAATGACAAAGTCTGAATCCAAATAAAATAAAACAAAATAAATTGTGAGGCAGAAAACTTAAGAATGGACTCCTGACTCTGAATCTAAATGTTCTTTCCACTATTCTTCAGATAGCAAAGGTTTTTTTCTTTTCTTGCGACCGCTGTTCAATAGCACCAAATGAATACTGAACAAGAAAAGGAGAACATTAAAATTGCCATTGGAACTAAACATACACAAGGGACATGTTTTGAACGCATGATTTATTAAAAATGGGTTCCAAATAAGCCTATTTTTAAACATTAAAAAACTAATAGCAAGTCAAAATTAGGTAAAGATATGAAATATCTACAAAACAATCTGCATCTTTGTGTACGTTAATGATGGAAGATATAGGAAATTGTTAGATTAAAAAGACCAAACTATCCTCAAATAACCTAGAGGTAAATAGTAATAAATAATAATTCATCTGAAGAATGAAATTCTCAAAACAAAAATACATCAGCTGGACTCACTAGAGATTTTTCTCAGTTCTCACATTTAGAAGGAAAAAGAAATACTTGAAATTGAAAAGTAGGGCCAGTCGGATAATACACAGAGTGATTAAAGTCTGAGTGTGATTTTTTGTAAAAGGTAATAAAAAGAAATAGTGATGTAATAGCCCCTGGGATTTAAAAGAGTTTCCTCAAATACATCTGGGGGATAAGAAATACTGCAGAGAAAATAGGCCCATTAATAAACGACAAATGAGATGAAATGCGATTTTTGAAACAGTTGGGCAACTGAACTGATTTTTTAAAAATAGATCTTTTAACAAGAAAAACCATCTAAGGATAGAGAAGGAGCAGGACTTGTCAACAGATTGCTAATAAATAGCAAGCAAGAAAATTCGGTCCTTGTAAAAATAAGGATTTTCCAAATCAGCAAACTTGGGAGATACGCCTTCCCACGAGGGGGATAAGATGGAACTAAGTAATCTATATTCTGAACCACATTTTCCATTGCATCTTCCTTCAGCCGGGATGATCACACCATATTACAAAACCCAGATACTGCAAATCAAAAGTCAAAATCATACTTCATGCAAATCGCCTAGTTTGCATTCTCACTCCCAATATCTTCAGATACTCTCACATGTTTTTACAAAACCTTAATTATCTATGAGTGCTAGACACTCTCCTAGGTATTGTAAATACAAAGAATGAAATATTAGCACCTTTCCAAAATTATTCCATTCACCTTGGGATTCTGGGTTTTGACTGTGTACCCTGTCTGCCCTTCAAAACACACACACACGTGCACACATTCTACTTACCTACAAGCATACAAGTTAATGTATTTTTTCTTTAACATGGAATTTATCTACTTTTATTCCCAAAACGAAGACTACTGAACTAAATTTCCATGACCCTGAATAAGCCAAACATAACCCTAAAGCTGCCAGAAAGCTAAACTTTCTTTTAGAAAACATTAACAAGAGTTTTAACTGAAAAAGTAATGAATGTATATAGTTAACATTTCAAACTTTCAAAAGGATAGATCTATTACATAATTAAAAGTATTCTTCCCATCCTAAATCACTAGTCTCTCTTTCTCTCCACAAGTCATCACTATTATGTTAATTTTAATTAATTATGTACCCTTTCTCATACTTTTTTTTTTTTTTTTTTTGAGACAGAGTCTCATTCTGTAAGCCTCAGTAGAATACTGTGGTGTCATAGCTCATAGCAACGTCAAACTCTTGGGCTCAAGTGATCCTCTTGCCTCAGTTTCTTGAGTATCTAGGACCATAGGTGCCCACCACAATGCCCAGCTATTTTTAGAGACAAGTCTTTCTCTTGCTCTGGCTGGGTCTCCAACTCCTGAGTTCAAGCAATCCGGACACCTCAGTCTCCCAGAGTGCTAGATTACAGGTGTGAGCTACATATAAGCATTTGTATATCTTTTTTTAAAAAAACATAAGAGCTGATTTTAAATCCTGTTTGCATTTTGCTTTTTTGTTTTAACACTTTATCTTGGGCAGCTTTCCATAACAGCACAAAGAGATCTTTATAATTTTAATAGCTACATACTATATCACTGCATCATATCCATTATTATGATTTACTTAAAAAGTTTCCTATACTGGACAAATTGATTGCTTCCTATCTTCTACTATTACAATGAACTATGTTATTTATGAGTCCATAAAAAGGAGATAATCTACTTTTGGGCAGAGTGTTATAAAATTTAAAGGAGATAATTTATGAGAAAGCACCTAGAATGCTTGGCACATGCTAAATATTTTTAGTATATATTAACTAAATGAATGAATTGAATGACAAACCAAATGAACCAATAATGCTTTGTTTCCTGTCTGAAATATGTTTCTACTCACTAGAATAAGAGCCTCATGACAGCAGAGATGTATTTTGTCTGTCTTCATTCAATGCTAAATCCCTAGAGCCTAGAATAGTGTCTGCACATAGTAAATGTTTAAGTAAATTATTGGTTAATGAATTAATAAATATCATCAACTATAATTCTTACTTTCCTCTAACCCATAGTTTTAATTTCAGGGTAAAAGGGCCTACTTAAGATGAAAGTGCAGTCCTCTATCAAGTGAGATTATTTGTAATTTAATCTTTAGAAAAGCTAAAGAGCAAGGCCATGCCCAGAGGGATGTTAGTCTGCCAGCACAACCTGTCTTGCCTGCCCAAGATAATCTCACTTGAAAGGAGGCTGCACTGTCTGCAACTTTCACAAGCCTCTTTGAATATCATTATAGACAGAAAGTGATTTTAATTACATCACATTCCTCAAAAAAAGAGGAATAAGGCACAACACCTACACAGGCCTGCCTGTGAGTATGAGTCCCAGAGTAGCTAACCTAGTTGCCCTACCCAAGGGATGACCCTATTAAATACTGCTAAAGTTTATGAATTAATCACCATTTTCAAATATAGATCAAAGTGCAGCCCTGAGTTTCTTTAAAATAACATTGCACTCACTAGAATTGCTTTCTTAATTTGAAGAGAAAAGAATAGAGAAACGTCTCAACTATGGGAGCACCAAGGGTGTGTGGTCTATACGTTGCTAAAGGGGAAAGAAAAAAATTGACAACCAGTGCTCTAAACGAGGGCTTTTCAGGTTATGTGAGAAAATTGGTCAGAAAATTGTCAGCCCTGTAACCAGACATTGGGACAACCAAGGTCTTAAGTTTGGGGATAATGGTACAAAACAAATAAGTGGCATTGAGCCTCACTTGGCTCACTCATAGCACATGCTCATATTCAAAGACACACAGTTGAGAAGTCACAGACTAATTATAGTGCAATACTCTATTTGCTGTCTATTTTTTTACTTAGTTTATTAAGAACTACAAAGAGAAGAGTGAATTGTGAATAAGAGAGTAAGAATCTTTTAAAGTCCTTTTCCTATTGTTGTCCCTGTCAGTAGCTTCCCCTGGGTGGTGGCCTCTCAAACCATTTACTCTCAATTCTCAGCTCCTTCAGTATGCTATCCATCCAATCCCAGCCCAAGATTTATCTCTTTCCTTCCCCACCTCCTTGATAATGGAGTATCATTGTCATTCAATTTACTCAAAAGGTATATGCTTTGGGCACATAGTTACCCTTTATTGTCAGAATAACCTCCAAGTGACTTGAAGGATTTTTGTTTCTGTGTTTAAATTTTATAGATGTTTTTCTAAACAAGAGTTTTTCAGTATTTTCTTCATTTTTCTATTGTCTATTTTTAAAATTATCATGTATTGATTTTATAGTTAAAAATTATTTTTCATTTAAAAAGCATACATGCTTATTAGAGAAAACTTTGAAAATTCAGAAAAGTAGAGGAATAATGCAATCATTACGATCACCTTGATTTTAATGTAGTTTCTTCTAATCTTCTACATACACACATACAGACTAATCTATATTCTTTTTTTATTTGACACTGCATTTATTAAATATTCTTCAAAATGTTATTTTGATGACTTTATTGTATTCTGAGAAGGGATAGTAAGAAAGGGGCTTTAAGAGGGCTGGGAGGAAAACTTGGCCTGCAGAACCAGGAAGTCTGGAGGGCTCACAAGAACATGGTTATGAAGTAACCTAGGTAACCAATGACTAATAGAAAGAGACAATCAATGACCAATAGAAAGGGGCAATACTGCCTGGGGGAGGCAGAGAGGCCAATGAAAGACTTGCAACCAATTTCAAACACAACATTTATACTGTTGGAGACTTTTGTGTCTCCCTTTCTCTCCCCTTTTCTCCTTCATAACAGGGACCCGCTTCCAACTCTCTTTGGAAGTGCTTGAACTTTCTCTTTGCTCTTCCTAAATAAACTCTGTTTCACTGAAACTTGTGTAGGTTACTTTTGCTTTCTGTCTGTGTTGCTCTAGTTTTATTCTCAGTTTCTACTCACTTTTGCTTTGGATTATCACTATGCCAGAGGTGAACTTTCTAGCCTGTCTAAGTAATTGAACCAGGTCAACTGCTTTTAGGAAATCAGGACCCATGACCCCTAACACATTCCATTATATGGCCATAATTTATTCATCCATTCTTCTGTTAGAAAATTGTTTCCAATTTTCACAAATGTATAACTAATGCTCATTAATCTTTACATCTATTCTACTTCCTTAAAATGGATCACAAAAACTTAGAATTCCTGAGCCAAATATTATAAAAATTTCTCCAAATTTTATGAAAAATTTCAACTGTACCTAGAAATAGAGACTGGTACAATGATCTCCCTTATACATATCACTGCACAGTCAACATATTAAAATTTTACAACAGCTTTATTTTTAAAATAATTATTTTAAGATAATTGAGATGCAGTATGTTATCTAATCACTTCCCAGAAATGTACCAATTTTCCCTTTTACCTACACTTTGAAGCTATCATTTTGATCTTTGTTGGCAATTTTGGTTAACCTAAGTTGTCAGAATTTGGCCATACAGTGTCCTACAAATCCAGCCCATATCATTTAAGGATTCATTTCATCTGCTGAGCAAGGTGGCTCACGACTCTAGGATGCTAAGGCAGGAGAATCCCTTGAGCCCAGGAGTTTGAGACCAGCCTGAGCAAGAGTGAGATGGTTTCTACTAGAAATAGAAAAATTAGCTAGAATCATAGCTACTCGGAAGGCTGAGAGAAAAGGCTTGCTTGAGTCCGGGAGTTTGAGGTTGCTGTGAGACAGACTGATGCCATGGTACTCTAACCTGGGCAACAGAGCGAGGCTCTGTCTCAAAAAAAAAAAAAGTAATTTTATCTCACAATGCTATTTTTATAAAATATTTCATCTCAGTGCTATTTTTATCTTTCAAGATTGTCTATCTTCACTTGCAAAGAGAAGGTCAGATGTCAACTTACAATCCTTCAGCTTTTGGAGAAAAGATGTGGGCCACAGATTTCCTTGGTGAGAACATCTTCAGTGTCCTCAGACAACCAAAGCCCAATGTTGATTATATAGCATCTTATTGGGACTTACTTATTATAAGCAATGACAATTGAGGGCTGTTGGCAGCTGGTAGCCTCATGCTATGGTTTTCTGTATATCAGCCTTCTCAAGGTGTGTATCTTTGCTGAACAAATTAAAATTTATAATACATACTTAAATACATTTCATCATATGTATTATCAAAACAAGGATGGTCTATTTATAGAGAAATTAAGTATCTTGCTAGCTTACTGTTTTGATTTGTGAATAGATGCTGGTAAGCAAAGACTCTGTATGGCATACCAGAGTGACATACATTATTAATTAATGTAATGGCTCTATGGTATACTGAAAAGATCACCTAAATAGGAATAAAGAATCAATTCTACACTTGACTCTGCTCTTCTTAAATGTACTAAAGACTTTTCTAGTTCTAAAATTCCAAACCTTAAAAATGTCTTGATATAATTCATTACCAACTTACCATTAAAAGTATGCTTTAAAAATATGATAGCTAGCATATCATATTTTTATTACATTATCTGTATGAGTAAGGTAAGTCATACAGTGGTGTGCTGCTGATAAATGTTTAATAATTAGCTCTCTGGGGAAAAAAAAAAAAAAAGCCTTAGTATATATCTTTGGCCTAATTCCATTGTGTGAGTATATAGGTGATTTAAAGCTACTGACTTGAAGTCCCTAAATGTGGAATTGGGAAAAAATAGGTACAATCATCTCATAAGCCAGTGTGAGCTGGCTCAGGCACAACACTGGCCCTATGCTTATTTATGTGGTATTCCAGCTAGAATATATTCAGCTCCAAGTGTAACTGGCTTAAATAAGAAAGAATTTTGTTTTCATGTAATAATAAATCTGGAGGATGTTGTTCAAAGGTTGCTTGAGCAAGTCCATCATCTCAGGGTGTTAGGTCAGTTTCTTTTTAATTCTCCTGGTCTACTATGGTTATAAAATGGCGACAGTAGTTCCAAGCTTTCTGTCCTTTTTCACTGTGTCCAAAGTAGAAAAGAAACCGTATACAGTAAATATACTTTTCCCTTGTTTTTTACTCCCCCTTTTATCAAAGAGAAAAAAAATTGCCCATAAATCTCAGCACACTTCTCTTTATGTTACATTAGCCAGAATTGAACCACACATCCATCCTGAGACCTATAACCAGCAAAGAGAATCTGATTTGCCACAGTTGGCTCAGATCAATCATGATTCTAACCCTGGGACTGGAAGAAAGGAAGAAAGAAGTAGCATTGATGTAAAAAAAATGACAATGTCTGTTACATGTAAAAAAGTTTCAAGCTGAAAAATGCTGATGCTTTCAACTCTCAGCTCCAATTCAATTTGATAATTATTACATCTATTCAATGGGCAAGACAAAAGAATGTATCTGCCAGTCTTTTGTCATGATCTCATACCCTAAGAGTGGCTTTACAAAGGAATTCCCAGTATAGTCATTAATGTACTTAACCTTTTTTTAAACTTCTTTATGTTCCCAGGATAGTCATATTTTAAAATGTTGATCCATATAATAATTTAACTTCTAAAGAAATTTTACATAGTAATGCAAATCTTTTAAATCAAACTTTGTGAGCATTTGAACACAGAAATTTAATAGTCCTTAATGCATTAAAAAAATCTGACCCAGTGTTCTAATCCAGGGCTTTTGTAGTCAGACATTACTGTGTAATGTCCTTCATTTTACTGATTAGCAAAGGCTGCTTGGTCTGTGGATTAATTTATAACATATGTATTCAAGTAATAAAATTTAATTTATTTAAAATGATTCTGTAGTTCATAAATAATTTTTTTGATGCTTTATTTTATAACATTCAGAAAGTTTGCTACAGTGTACTCAAACCAAAAATGGAAAGAGAGTCTCATTTGGTATATTAAACAAGTTGCTGAATAAAATGAAGTTTTTTGCATCAAAAAGAGCAGCTTATAAAGCCAGAAAAATCTCAAAAGTTGGCCCAGGACTACATAGCCTTAAAAAATATATAACCCCTACTCTTTGCTTCCTTCTATTTTCCAAATGATCATTTATTTGTACTCCTGCAATTATTTATTTGCAAGTGCAAATGAATAAAAACCCAGAAAAAATGCTGCTGTATAGAAGAAAGGTCTAATAAAGGCCAAATGTCATCTCTTTTGCTATTTGATCACTGAAGCAGTATGGGGAAGAAGTACATAACTTAGTATTTATTTTTTATTTTGTAGCACCTAAAATTCTAGATAGTTATTAAATTAAGAAAATTACACTACTGGAATAATTTAGGTAGTTCAGTACTCCAGTTGAGGTGGGATATGAGCCTATACAAATAGCTAAATCAGAACTAGAGAATTTTCTGCTCATTGTAAATTATAGAGCCTATTTTTTATTCTGGCTATGGAATATGACTAGATTGTCTGATTTAAGATATATTACATACACCCAAACCTTTAAAACTTTTATATTTAATTTGTTTAGTACTTTTCCATGTCCCCTATAATGCCTAACGAAAAGTGTCAATAATTCTGTTTATTGTTGTTTCTCATTTTATTTTGAAAGTGTAATTCTGTTATTCACTCTCTGACACACTGTATCTAAATCAAATTAGGAAATGAAATCAAATTGACATTTCATATAATTTAACATTGCTTGAATTATCTAGATTTAAATGCTTTTTTAATATTTCAAAGCAAAAAAAAAAAAAAAAAAAAAAGAATAAAAGCCAGCACAGAAAAAAATTGATTGATTTATCATGACTTAATTATCCATAAGGATAGCCTGCATGCAGGTCACATGCAGTCCACAAATATGTTTGGTTTATACAACATTAAAAGTTATAAAGTCACAAAAAAACTTTTGTGTAAAAGTTACAAAAAAACAAATCCGCATGTCCAGCTTCTCTTGAAAATACTTAAGAATGATCAAGATTGGGTCTGTGTTTTCACACAGGGATGGACCTGACTCCCTATCCCTACACCCCATTACAGACAAGGTCTCTGCTGCCTTCTACTCCTGCACAGTCCATCCTGCAACGGGCTCAGTGACCACTATGCCATTTATGGCATCTAGCCTGCCTACAGTTGTGCAGGTAGTTCAAATAAAGACATGCCCATTAAGGAGGCAAGTGGAGACTAACCTCATCCCCTCCCCTTACCAGGCCTTGTACCTAAGGGGCTTTATTGCCCAGAAGGGATATCTTTTTCTAATTTACAAAGAAGACTAGCAACCCTTGCAGGATTCTGATCTAAACCAGGAAAGTCCTAAGAGCAAGAATTTTGTCTTATTAATGTCATTTGACTTTGTAATCTTGGGACTAGGCAGGTCTAGGATATATAACAGTATTCAATAAATGTAAGATAGATGATTTAGCTTTAACCCTGTATCAATAATTATTTTCAAGGACTCTGAAAAGATTTAAGGTATATTTAGAGAAATATTGGCACCTTCATAGCCTATGGCATCTTAACCTCCTTTATGATGAATTCTGTTGACTAGGAAACCCTATGACCAGTTGGATTATTTCATATTAAAAGATTCTACTTCCTTTTCCTATTTTCTATGTTCCATAGATCCCTAAAGGAATTGCAGCCTGGGCATCCAGTATCCATGCCTCCCACCCCACGTCTATCTAGTCCAGGGGTGGCGAACACGCGGCTATAGCCGCATGCGGCTCCCGGCCAAAATGAATTTCGGCTCTTTGCCTCTTATCATTATTTTGTATACTGTGGCTCTTTGCCAAGTTTGGATTTTGTTATGCTGCTTCTGAGGAGGGACCTCTGAGGAGCGATCTCCGAGCGCG
>CAUYPK010158121.1:0-20909 GCA_963574355.1 Loris lydekkerianus
CAGGTACAAAAGGCCACATGTTGCATGATTCCATTTATGTGAAATAGGGGGAAAGGGTGGTAGCATTTAGAAGAATGGTAGAACAGTAGAATAGGCAAACCATAGAGACAGAAAGCAGATTAGTGGTTGCCAAAAATGGGGGAAAGAGAGAATAAGGAGTGACCGCTAATGGGTGTGGGGTTTCTTTTGGGGGTGCTGAAAAGTTTTAAAACCTATTGCAGTGATTGTTGCACAACTTAATATAAGACCACGAAATCGTACAGTTCACATGGGTGGATTGTATGGCATGTGAATGACACCTTGACCAATGTGTGCAATTGTGATATGAAGGCAGTAGATGACCTAATATGTAGTGGAGGGTAGGGGAATGAGGGAGTGGAGAGAGGGGAGGAGAGACAGGGTTGGAGTGTCACAGTGTATGTCATACCTCTTGGGGGCAGGACACAATTATAATAGGGACTTTACCTAACAAATGCAATCAGTGTAACCAAATTCTTTGTACCCCCAATAAATTCCAAACAAACAAACAAACAAATAAATAAAAACAAGTATCCCTAGGAACTTGGGCCCATGAGGCCCACCAGGCACAGCTATTCCTGCAGTGGCAGGTGCCTCCTACTACTAACCAAGTGCCAGCTCTCATGTGGCCTCTCCCTAGATGACATGGTTCCTCAGCTGGATTCCAAAAGTCCAAAAGGAGTGTGGATAGGTAGCCTGTGTGCCTGTGTTCAGGTTATACTCAACCTGATAGCACCTTGACAAATAATTCTGGAGCTCACCCAAGCTGATCACCTCTTTCATGGGTTTTAGCTTTTCTCTAGTATTTCTTGAATTGCTATTTCCACCTAACTCAATAGAGCATGGGCAAAATAGAACAGTGCATTTCTTGTATTTTTCAGATCATAAATATTTTTGGAAAGCATAATGATACATAGATGATTTTGGCTATCTTGCACATGTTAATGATAAAAAATAGCCCAAATTCTGTAATATAATTTAAAGAGCTTTATTCTAAGTGTATGCAGCAAGCCTGGAGCACATGGCCTCAAGAGCTCTTAAGGAAACGTTTTCTGGTGGCCAGGTTGCAGTTTGGTTTTATACATTTATGAAGAGAGAAATTATATGTAAGTCCCTAAGTCAGTACATGGAAGGCATACACATGAAGGTGAATGTTAGTTTGACCTGAAAAGGCCAGACTTCTGGGGATATGGTTGGGGGGCTGTTACAGGTTATACATGGGTTTAAAGATTCTTTGATGTGTTATTGGCTAAAGAAATGAAGCTTTATGTAATGGCCTAATATTGAACTAAGCAATCCAGAAAAGAACTCCTATTTCCACACTCTCCTTAGTCACTTCCCATATAAGTGCCTGCTTAAGTGACATGGTCTTTATTTGCCATTAAGGTCATCCACCCTTCCCACACTTCTTAGAGATTGTTACTGCTCCATGTTCACTACCAAGAGGCACACAGTGGGTGTTTAATTATTTAAAGAATGCATAATTACACTTGAGCCTCCACTTTAACAGTCTATTGAGAAAAACCTCAGAGTTTCCCCAGGTGGTTTGCTCCAATTATGAAAACATTCTTTCCTCTAGAAAGCAGAGTTCTGCCCCTCTTTTACTCAGGTGTACTCATTTTGAGCAAAGGTAGCTGTCTGATATCTCTATGTGAGCCCTTGATGGCTTCCATGCCACATTTCTTGATAGGGCACCTCCATTTCCCCTAGATGTTCTCTGTATGACCTCGTTTCTATTCTAGATAATCTCTTTTGGGTGACCTATCTATTTTATTTCCTTAAATAATATGTAAAAACATAATGATTTTTATAGTTGTAATCCTTCTTTTGTTGATTTTGAAGAATGTGGGGTAGCACTCTTTATAGAGATGACTTAGCCTAGAAAATCTTCTTTGGATTGTTATTTTTTCTTTACTGAAAGAAGAGTATTATTAGTTTTTTTCTAACTCAATTTCATAAACCAGTTCAATAAACAGTTATTTTTCTAGGCCTACAGGGATGAAAAAATTCTGCAGTCCATCTCTTTACAAAATCTGTTTGATTTTAATGAATTCCAACAGAAAAATTTAAGACTACAAAAGCATTAAGCATTTCATCATCTAAGCTTTGCTTATAGTTAACAGCTTCTTAGACTGAATATCTGCCACCTGGTAGTTCTTAGGAGAACTGTTAGGTATTATCGGGGTCACTAGAGGACTCTATTTAATCGATTGATTCATTCATTCATCAAATATCCAGAAATTTCATGTTCCAGTGGGAGAGAAAAATGCTTAAATAATTGTTTGGTGATAGAGTTTCCATATAAACGTGGCTATATTTAAGCCTCTACATAGTCAGTGAGTGCAACATAATTCGGCATGATTACATTAAATTCCAAGCCATATTAAATGACCCATCTTTTTAAAGCTCTTTTATATCTCTCTACTTGGAAAGTTTTTTCTTGTCCATCACTCATAAATTTACCTTGTAACTCCCTCCTATTTATGGGACTTGGCCCATTTGATCGTCCCTCCTTTGTACTTCCTCTTTATTAGAGACTTTCCCCCTTATAATTAATATCTTTACTGGTTCCCAGAGAACTTTACAAAATTTTCTTACTCTCCTGAGCTATAAGCTTCTTTAGGATAGCACTATGATACATACTTCGCAGTTTCAGTTCTGACCCTTTACTTATAAGGTGATTAATATGCCCTCAATCATGCTCAGTTGAATAACTTAAACCCAAAAGTATAGAAAGATAAATAAAAATACTTTTGCTAAACCATATGTAGCAAAGGAACTCCCTGAATGAAAGAAAACTTTGGAGATCTATGAAATTAGATGAAAGGGACCACATATTTATTTTCACTAACATCTTTCAACTATTGTTTTCAATTTCTTTCATTTTCCTATAAGTTAATTTGTTTGGTCGAGATATCTCTAACATCTCTATAATTCGTGGATTTGCTTATAGTATCTTTCAGTTTTCATTGACTTTAGTCTTTCTCCTCCCTTTGTCTTAGACACTTGATAAGATTTTGTTAGGTCTTGGATATTGTTATGAAAAGTCTTTGGGTGGTGTTATTTTCTAGGAATGGTTTCCTTTGATAAATTAAATATTTACAAAATATTTTAATTCAATTAGAGACTGTGCTGACTTGAGTTTTAGTTAATCTTCAACTTTTTTTAGTTTGACTTTCCCAGGGTGTAGCCTTTCAATAATTCCAAATGAGAGACTAGTGTACTACTTAAGTCCCCACCATCTGCTGAGTCCTGAACTCTAACCATTGTTTTCTTATTACATAAGATTGATAAAATGTCTCCTTTGCTTTTAAGAGCTATTATTTATTTTGCTTCATACACTTTGTCGCATTCAGGCATTCAGCTTCAGAATTTAACACATGTTCTCAGGAGAAACCAGGCAAGTATATTTGTTTTAGTTACCTTGTTCTCTCTTTTCACTCTGATCTTGATTCCAGTCAACTTTAATTTTCATGTCTTCAATCCTGGCATTTAAAAAAAAAATTATGCTTATCTCTTCCCTTTAATGGTAGCCCTTTGCTCAGACTTTCTCTTGGGTCTTCAGGCTTTTCTTGCCCAGTGAGATCTGAAAAATGCCCTGGGGAAAAACTTGACTGCTGATTGTCTTCTTATCATTTTGTGTAATTCTCTTTTCATGAATTTTGACTATTTAAACCATGGTTACCTTAGAATTAGAATTTCTCCAATGTCTTCAAATAGTATTTTTTTTTTTTTTTTTTTTTCTGGTACATTTTGCTTGCTGTGAGAGCATCTGCCTGTTGCATGCAAAGCCATCTTAACGTGAAGATCAATGTTCTATATACTTTTCAAAGGACAGCATTGCTGAAGGAACAGAAAATATTTAACCCCACAATTTCCTAGTAATAGTTCAAGATCGGTCTTATGAGTTCTGTCACTAAGATACCTCAGAGAGTTCTGTTTTTCACAGTATTTGAAAAGAGCTCAACAGACAAAAAGGAAATGTAAATCTTTCTCTTTTAAAATTGCTTTTGAGAATCTACCTTTTACAGTCTTAATGCGTTCCTGAGTGAATAGCAGGTGTATAAGCTTCAGGCTTCAGCCATCTCCTCAGGGCAGAGTCACATCTCCAGTGATAGAGCATGTCCCCAACTAAATTCAGGGTAACAAGTTTGGACTTTGACATTGTACCTCTGCTTCTGTTGTCATCCCTGGCTAAGAAGAGATAAGGTGCAGATAAAGAAGTTTCACAGTACTCTGTGAAATTTGGCTACTGCCATAAACCTTCAATCTCTAAATAAAAAGCCTGAGTTTGTTCTTCGCCCTATCAAAGCTATATCCCTGTTTTTCACAGTGTTAGCCCTTTTTGTGTCTGGAAAAATAAAACACACTCTTTATTCTTTCTATCCTAATCTTTGTCTAGAGATTTTTTTTTCAAAAGCCACAGACACTACTTCACAGCCTAACACTTTCAAAATTATATTACTTTCCAGCTCTAAGCCATTTTAAAAGAAGATGGTGGTTTTGAAAGTTGAACCATATTACTCTAAGAAATCCTAAAATTCTACAAAGATGAGAGTATTAAAGTATATATTTAGTTGGAAAATTAATGTTCTACCCCTCGTGACACTACATTTTCTGCAAATAATGTAAAGAGAAAGAAAATCAGTGTTAAACACAATGTGTTGAACATATTCATAAGATGGATTTTATCAAGTCACTAAGAAAGTGCTTAATATTAACATTTTTATAGAGTGGTATTTCTTTAGAATTCAGTCTCTTGATTTCTTATGGAAATAGAAAAACTGTCCTCATCTAAATATTTTATTTTTCCTTTTTCTTTTCTTTCCTTCTCTCTCTCTCTCTCTTTCTTTCTTTTTTCTAAAACCATTGAGAATAACTCAAATTAAATTAGTTCCCCTCTCCCATTTTAAATGTTTTGTAAAATCAGAACATTATAATTTTCAAAATATGTTTTAATATTGACAAAATTTCTCTAAATGAGAGGAACCCGTATACAATACCATATTGAAGTGGTCTTGAGCCATGAAAAACAAAACATATACTAATACTTCACCACTTTCTATACTTAAAATAAGGCTTAGGATATTCCAACACATTAAAATATCAATAAGCAAATACAAAACTATAATAACTTAGTAAAAGATACTATAATAATAAACAAAAATGAAAATAATTTAGACTTCATAGCAGTTGAATAACTTACTAAACAGTTATTTTTTCTTAAAATATAGAACATTTGTAACACAATTTCACAATCATTTAGTAGAAATTGAAAAGCAATTATAAGTGCAAAATTTGTGTTAAAGCAGACAAAAAATATAAAACAAGATTTCAGAATGAATTAACATTTTATTTGATAATTATAACTTTGAAGGAAAAATTCAGGAATTGAGAACAAGATAACCTGATAACAGGAGATTATAACTGGATAATAAAAATACCAAACAAGATTGATGGAACCCAGGAAAGAAGTGAAAACTGATTCATCTCTTTAATTTGGTCTTCAACAAGTGCCACTGTGCTTTGCTTTGGGAAATGAAACATTTCAAAAACAATAATTTCTCATAAAACTCCCCGTGATGATAGAAATTTACCATAATTGTGCTGTCCAATAAAATAAAATAACCACAAGACACATGTGGCTATTAAGCACTTAACATGTGGCTAGTGTTGACTGAGGGGTTGAATTTTTAATTTTATTTAAATTTTAATTATATTTAAACTTATAATTATCAAGCTACATGTGCTTACTTCACAGTACAATTTTAAAGTCCTTCCTCATTTTAACCCACAGATTCTTGGGTGATTTTAAATTTAGCTATAAGCCTGTATTTGTGTGTAGGAGAGTGATCTCAAGGCTCTGAGGTTACTGGTGGTGTACTTTCCTTAGTCTATTAAAATATATCCTCACCACCCCAACCAATTTTGCAAGAGGTAAATAGCCAAAATAATCATTTGATCACATCATCTATTTTCATTTTTTTCAGTCTATCTTCCTTTACTTCTTTCCTTTTTCTTTTTTACATCATTTCAGGTTAATTATGGGTACAAAGAATTAAGTTACAGTGTTAACATTTGTTAGGTAAAATCTCTCTTATGAGAGACTTACTTGACTCTCTTATTTGTCAGGTAAAGTCTTTCTCTAGTGCAAATGTTCTTACGATAAAATTTTACTTTTCAAATTAAAATGTTTCCTGATCCTCATGTGTAATCCTTGCCAATGCATGACCTTAGTTCTGATTGTTTCCCTGGCATGGTTTTGTTGCCCCATCCTGAACTCTGACTGGTTCTAAAATATCTTCTTGGTGTATTCTTGCTTCTTGGTCTTTTGATAGTGTTGCTTTTTAGTTCTTGCTTCTTCAGTCTATTTCTACTGCAAAATTTCCATATTAATTGAATTTAGTGAGTGTAGATGTAGAGAATTGGTCACTATGGTTTCAGCTGAATCAGAAATTATAAAAATGAATGAAACAATCTTAAGATAGAATCATTTCTTGGCTGTTCTGTGTGAGTAGATCTGGCAACATCATGAACTATTTTAAAATAATACTTTTATTCAAAAACTTTGAAAGTGATTCCATTTAATTCCTTGTATATAGTGAAGTCTTAGTCTAGCTGTACATATGTCCACCACATCTCTGATGCACTTGGGAATGAGACACTTAGAGGTTGTACAATTTTAAAGAAGTTGTTAAATTACCATGGGCATTTATTTTCTCAATGAAAATAATAGGAGAATTATTAGTTTCAACTACCTCACATAGTAGTTATCAAGCATAGAAAAAGTAGTAAATCTTTATAAAATGTAAATTAACATTTATAATATCTTACGCTATTTTGACCATATACATTCCTTTATACTGGATAGGGGTGCAGTTAAACATAGTTGTTACTAGAGCCTTCTGTAATATTCCCTTTAAATTCTGAAATATTTTGCTTTCTGAACACAGTTCCCACTGGCTTGTATAGTATTAAATTAAAAAATATATAGAATCCTAAATTTGTAATCATATTTTAAGAGAGTGGAGTATTCTATTACAGCTAGTTTTACATATTATTTATCATGGAGCTTACCACAACCTCTGCAGGTGATGCATGCTGGTTAAGTGAACTATTGGAAAATATTAGTTTTCTTCTGATAAAGAGCGGTAGAAAATATTCTGTAATTAGGTTAAGAGGTATGCTTGGCCTATTAATCAAGTTGTCTATAAATACACACAGATATTTGAAAGTTATATATATTTTATAGCTTTGACTTCCAAAGATCTACAGGTAGACATTTGGGTTCTCAAGAAACAACTGAAAATGTTACTTAATTATTATTTAAAAATCTTGAAAATAAAGCTCATTTAGTCCATTTATGTATTTAAAATACAATTGCAATAACAGAATTAGGTTAGTAGAACAAAAATCTATTCTGGTTTTGTGAGGATTAAATGAAGTAATAAATGTAAAGCATAATAACTGGTACATAGTTAAGTACTCAATAAATGATAACTATTGTATACTTGTGAACGACCACATATAGTTACCAAAATTCTCACAGCTGTGGTCTGTGGTTATGTCTATGGTACATAATGCAAGGGTACAAGTCGGATCTATTAGCATAGAGTATAAATGTCTTAACACAACAATTAAGTAAATGAGATGAGGTATATATTAACCAGTGTGATGTAATTCCTAATTCTATATGAAATCAGCACATTGTTCCCCATAAATGCATTAATGTCTACATGATCTATGTGTTTATGATTTAATTTTTTTTAAAAAAAGGTAGCCTTTCTTCTGAAACTCAAGTTGATTCTTTTAAATCATAGTCTACATATCATGAGAATCAGTCAAATCTTTTTACTGATAGAGACCATTTATTTTATGACGGCTATAAGTGTTGCTCTTCTTAAATGGAGACACAGTCTAAAACGAACATTGAGGTTGAATACAACTTTGGGACTGTCATTTTCACATAAAAGAAAACAAAAGCATAATTTTACAGAATATACTGTGATGGAGTTATTAGGATAAGGGGCTTTCTGGCTCCAAATCAGGTTAGATTATTACCCATTATTTAAGCATACAATAGGAGAATACTTGGTTGCCTATTCATAGAAACCATTTTGGGCGGCTAGTTATTCAATGTTCCACTTAAGGAAGGTACAGTATGAAGTTTGTCACTGCAGAAATATTGAGGTGTGGGCCTGGGAACATTATGTCATAAAACTCTGTGAACAGAACTGAAGATGGTCTCAACATGAGGTGGCACGCATAGACTTTCTTTGTATTTTGTATCTTGATAACAATTATAATGTTTGCAATGGTTCAAAACAAGCGAAACTATGGGTTTTGTTTCATAATTCATAATGTGGTTGGTGTCATGTGTTTTTATCTCCCCTCTTTTTTTTGGCCAAATTAATAGTATTTCTAACAGTTACAAGTTTTCTCTCTGGAATACCAATATGTTAAAACAGGAAGTAACTAACTGGAGGCCCTTCTGTATCTCATTGAAATTGTTTATCCTGATTTTTACTTCATTGCTCACTCCATAGAACATTTAATCTTCTTTTAGTCATAGATGAGTTCTGAAGAATATGGAAACATTAGCACTAGCATATTAACTTTTTGTGGGTGCAATAACAAAGTACCACAACTGGGTGGAATAAAAAACAGAAATGTGTTACCTCACAGATCTGGAGGCTAGAAGTCCAAGATGAAGGGATCATCAGCACTGGTTCTTTCCAAAGGCTTTCAGAGAAATCTGTTACATGCCTCTCATGTCATCTAGCTGGCAATCTTTGGTCTTTCTTGGGTTTTAGAAGTGTCATCTCGATCTCTGTCTTCAGCTCCACATGGCATTCTCCCTGGGTGCATTTCTGTTTCCATACTTCCTTTTTTTATAAGGACACGAGTCATGTTGGATTAGAATACCTAATCATCTCATTTTAACTTAGTTACCTCTGTAAAGACCTTTTCTCCAAAGAGACCACATTCTAAGGGACTGGGGATTAGGGCATATGAATTTTAGGGGGAGCACAATTCAACCCATAAGAATACATCACCATAGTTCATTTTTTTAAAAGCATAACTTATAATTGTAATCTAGCATGAAAGGCAAATGCACTTTTTCCTTGTCTGGCTTTTGGGGGGGATGGGGATGGAAAAAGCCCACTAAGCAATTATAATTTCAGAATTTTTAGGCACAATTCAGATTGATATTGTAAGAATAAATCAAGTTATTTATTACATAATAGTAATCATAAATCTCACCCCAACAGTGCTAAGAAAATGCTGACATCATTTAAGTACCAAAGAATATGCCATCATTTGTTGACTCTTGTTTAGCCATTCCTTTTAAATTTTTCCCTTTTTTTCTTCTTTTGACTTTTTTTTTTTATCTTCTCATTATTTGTCTATCTCTCTTCATTATCTAAAATCATTATGTCATTGTGGCCAATGTCAATGTTAGTACATTAAACCCTTCATGGAAAGTGGAGATAAATATCATTTCTGAGACATTCTGGTGTATATATACACTAATACATGAAAAAGTTCTAGCAAATAACCTAAGTTATCC
Source organism: Loris lydekkerianus (assembly GCA_963574355.1). Taxonomy (NCBI): domain Eukaryota; kingdom Metazoa; phylum Chordata; class Mammalia; order Primates; family Lorisidae; genus Loris; species Loris lydekkerianus. Next base: position 9,590 of record CAUYPK010158121.1, read on the forward strand.
TACCCACATTGCATCTGTGAAAAATCTCACCATCTTCCTCCTGCATTGGTGGGTGTGAGTGAAAAGCAGGAAGAAAGAAAAGGGCAATGATGTCTGTGTTTATGTCTACCTAGGTGTTGCTGTGAGTTTGTGACTCACTTCTTCATGTTTTCTTAGTAAGGGTCATTTTACATATTTCTGGACATATTTCAAGTGGGCTATGTGGTTAGTTGACCTTGTATTCTTGTGTTTGTGCCAAGTGTTATGTGAATAAGCAATCTTACTGGAATTACTGATTTTCTGAGAAACTGTTTATTCAAAGAAATCATTCTGCTTTTGGTTATAACTATTTGAAAAAAGAACAGATGCTAAGTGAGCCACAAATTATGGCAGAGCAAAAGTTCTTTTCTCTCTGTCATCTTATCCAGAATGAATGTGCAGGTTTAAAGCATTGAACCCAAGCTCATAATGTGCTTTAGATTCTGTCTGTACTAAAAGAGCAGCATGACTTACCAAACCATAACAAGCAAGATGAACTGCTTGTCATATGGCCATTTTATTTACATAGAATTTAGGATGGTCCTGGCTCTCTTGTGTGCCCTTATGTGTGGGACAATTGCTCTGCAAGTGCATTTCTTACAGCTGAGAACAACACAATGGGATGTAGGATACAGTCAAGGCTCTATCCATCTGAGGGAGAGGGTGAGATTGATTCTTATGAAAAGAATAGGACAATGTCTCATAAAAGGCACTAGTAATAACTTAATCACACTATCGTTGTATGAAATAAAGGTATACACAACACACAGACAGGCACATGTGAAGAAAAGTTCAACTGTAAAATATGACAATTTGCTTAAACATTCAGAAAAATTTCAGGTAAACCTGGCTAGGATGAGGAGCAGATGTCTTTACCTAGGATTGGCAATGGGAATTAATTTGTAAATGAGTAACCCCAGGTAACTGTTATAGAGTAGCAAGAGATCCTTGGTTAACTACAAAATCAACAGATACCCAGGCTGTTGCAAGGTAGTTGTCAATAGACTGTGACTTCTGCCTAAATTGTGAGAAAAGTATTTTTGTTTTGTTTTTAAACTGTAGGTCTTGTTCAGGATTTGTGAAATTCCTGGAATTGCTTAAAATATTTTTTTCATGTATGTACTTAATCTTATACCTACCACCACTTTCAATCACACTCCACAAAATATGTAGCCAAAACTGGGAAGAAATCTGTATGTTATGATATAGACTTTAGGGTAATATAAATGTGTTTTAATGAAAGTGTATAGTGAATGAACAAGCAGAAATGATTTGTAATGAGGCCAGTTATGTAGAGATGATTCAAAGAGGAACAAAATAAACATATAACTCATTTCCATCTTTCCTTTTTCTTTTATAACACAGATTGTATTTTATACAATTTCTCTTCCTGATTTATCACACACATGGATTTATCAGCCTGATACTCAAGGTATATAAGGGGAACTTTTGATCTTAAATCATTACTTTGTATGTATACATTATTTACTACATATACCTTTAGTACCAGCTCGTTTTTTTTTTGTTTGTTTGTTTGTTTGTTTGTTTGTTTGTTTTTTGTAGCTAGGTAAGATATTCATGGACACCCAACCAGTGCTAAAGATTACTTTTTCTAGTTTAAGGAGAATATGGGTAGTTTCTTAGACACACTCTGGAAATATTTAAAAGTGTGAGCTAGATACTACTAAGAGGAATTCACAAAAAGAGAACTCAATTGTTGGCTCTAAAATCATCCCATCACTGGTATAATGCATTTTGGACATTAAGACCACATCTTTGTCCTTTTCACTGCAATAAACTCGTCCCAGTGGGGGACTTTTAGAGTATCTGTCTCTATCTCAGTTTAGGGAAGAATTCTAATTTTCTTGTCCAATATTTGCTTCTTCATCTCCAAGTCACATTGATGGTTTCCTAGTGCCTAAAGAAGGTGAAGGGATGGAATTTGCAGAAGAAATACAAAGTTGATTATTCTGAGAGCTTTAAACAATACTGTTTTACTGGAAAAATATGTACTTTAAAAAGATCATGTGGCCAGCCACAATGGCTTACACTCTGGGAGGTCGAGGTGGGTGGATCACTTGAGCTCAGAGGACGAGACCAGCCTGAGCAAGAGTGAGATCTAATCTCTACTAAAAATAGAAAAACTGAGGTTAGAGGATCTCTTGAGCTCAAGAGTTTGAGATTGCTGTGATCTCTGAGACCACGTCACTCTGCCCAGGGTGACAGAGTGAGACTCTCAATAAATAAATAGATAGATAGACAGATAGATAGATAGATTAATAAATAAAATAAAACAGCACCTTGTCTTCCTTCAGTGAACTTCCCTATAGTTTGTCTTAAAGGGATAGAAAAATTAATCTGACCTCTCACCTACTTTCATTTCTAACTGAAATAAGTTTCACTTAAAAAAGAAAATAAGTTAAAGTATCTTCTAATATGAAGTACTTAAATGGTCTTACTGTATGGTTGAAGTTTTTAGCAGCTATAAGTATCATGATGTATAAAGAATCCAACATGCAACTTGCAGACTACTGGTGTAGTCCTTCCTTTCAATTTAACACTTTGGGTAATTAAGGGACTTGGCTCATCTTTTCTTGAAGAATGTATATTCTATAGATCCCAAATATTATTCACACTGTTCAACAGCTTGGGCATAGTAAATACCTACATTGATCTTATTGGTATAGGGAATGTGTCTATGTCAAGTGGTTTAAAGTGAAGCCTGAAGTTGTTGTCATTTGCATTTTCACTCCTGCCTGTTTCAAATCTTTTCCCACTGTCCACGATGATGTCTGTTATCTTTAAGACTTCTCTCAGTGCTTGAATAATTTTAATAAAAATCTATATACATTCTATGACCTGATAAAATGTTGATCATGGAGTGATCCAAATGTTGTTGTCTAATTGTGGGCGTCTAAAAGTTCAGCTACCAAAAGGATAATGGTGATCCACATATTTGTACTTGACAAAGATTTATTTTTTTGTTTGTTTGGGATCTAAGCAGGAAAAAGACTCTTTGACATAATTAATCCCATAAATGCTCACCAACCACCCTCCTACAATAGTGGCTCTACTCAGGTGGAAGAAGTTAGGTCTAAATCATGAGTGTAGCAGCCATTAATTTAGCCCCTATGGCTAACTCATATTTTAATTGTGCTGGTAAATCTAAGAGGATTATTTCTTTGAAATTTATTTTATTCTCTGGTATTTTAACTACATTCATTTTAAAAATATAATAAAAATATAAAAGATAAACAAGTATATATTTTATAAAATGAAAGGATTTGTTCTGTAAAATTTGGATTCAGTCAAAAAGCCACATGTAAGGACCTAGAAGGAAGACCACAGCTCCCCCATCCCTGACCTACCCACTCCATTTAGGTTTATGCACTTCCTAAGTCAGAAAACCAGAGTCTCATTGTAGAAACAATGACATGTCTCTTGTACTACAATATGACTGTGCATGGTATTCTATGCCTTTATTCTAAAGTGGCTCAGATGTTCTGAATAAATCTTTTATAAATTTAAGTCTCAAATTAATAACTACACACCCTTAGCATTGTTCTATGTAGATTTCTGAAATAGATTGTTCTTCCTCGAATATTAAAATCAAGCATTTTATGCTCTCAGGAGGCAAAACCTTGTAAGCCATCCATTAGTTATGTTCATATTAAGGAGATTTATTCTGACTAGGTGGTTCACTTGTCACATTTGCATAATTACAGTGTTTTCTGCAGCAACTCTGCATACACTTAAGTAGTCTATCAAACATACATGATCATAGCCAGACCTATAAGAAAAGGCTCAAGCATTGCTATTAATATCTTTTAAAGTAGCAACAACAACAAAAACACTTCTTAAATAAAGAAAGGGTTGATATGCATTATAATGCTAAATATTTTGCAAGGCTTTTTCATATGCCTCATGCACATCTATTGTACATCATTTTTATTTTACCATTTCTATCATTACCAAAAATAAGACAAATTCCTTATACTTTCATCTTTCCCAGGTAATTATTTCAAATTCTGCTTTTCCAAATTGAAGGAATACAGCTTTAAAATCTAGTTGTTTTACAAATAATGTTTTTCAAATTTTTAGATCATGTTTCACAATAAGATATAATCAATACATTCGAATTCAGGCTTATAAATTTATCTAAAACAGATTTGGACAGCTTTAAGAAGCCAGATGTTGGATTCAATAGAAAATTTAAAATAACTATCATAAAGATTTCTGATTTATTTGGTATCTTACTATTTTATTCTGTCCTATTCTTTGCCTTACTCCATTCATCCATTCCATTGTATTCTTTTATTAAAAATTGTTATTTGAAAAATAACTTAAGTGATGACTTGCAATTTGAGAAATCATTGACCTTTTTCTACTCCCAATATTCATTTTCTCACTTCTCCACACAAACTAAGATATGCTAAGTGGGGGAAGAAGGAAGATTATATTAAACCAGGACACAAATAAAAACTCAAACCTGGAAAATGATACCTTCTCTGGACTTGTAAATGTGTTGTTGGTCAGTTAAATCGTTCCTTTTAACACTCCAGTAGATTTTAGTTTGCCCTTTGGACTGTAATGATCTGACAGTAATAAAATCTCTCTGTAGTAAATGTGAATGCTCATTATCTCCCCATTTGGTAAGAGGAGACATTTGGCTGCTCATAGAGGGTATGATATTTAATCTTAAGAATTTATTACTCTGATTGACAATCACCAGTTGAAGATGATGAGGTATGGGAACCTGACTAACAGTCTGATGATGGATTGTCTTACCTGCTCAGGACATGGTAAACGTAATTCTCTAATGGTTTCAATCAGTCTGGTACATAGGTCCCTTACGTCTCTTTGCTTCAGATCTGGTTTCTAGAATATGTATGCATCAGTAAAAAGAAAAGTATGCTATGCCAAAGCAAGGCATACGGACAATTAATTTCAAACTGAAACTTCATATTGGACAATGACTGAGCAATGGGACTTGATGCTAACACCAGCTCACATTAGAGGGAAAGCCATTAGATGGGAGATGAGAGAACTGTCTTGGGTTCTGATTGTTCCTCATTAGTAATGGGGATGAGAATAGAGATTTTATATGGTGCTTTCTTTTCTCAATCCTTCTCTGTAGCCTGTGGTTCAGATGTCCTATTCATTTTATATCTGTTGTTTCTCTCACAATCATACCACCAGCCCTGCTTAAAAGATTATCTGTGGTAGACAGTAGAAAAATGTTGGGGCTGGAAGCACTAAGAATCTGTCTCTCTACCCAGAACAAAAACTGTATTGGCAGACACTGTTTAAAGTAACTATTCTAGAAATCTGGACTGTGTTTGAAAGCTTACAGGGGAAAATATGGTTGGTAGATTGGTAACTTGTGGTTAATTTTGTCAGTTTCAGAATTTAATATGATAGTGGCTACTCACCCTCTAGCTCTGTGTTAAGCAGTCATACTTGCTTTTAACGTGGTTTGCTGGTGCCAATGTGGGCAATGAAGACCTGTACCTCTGCATACCCAGGTTCTGTGCCCTGATGCTCATGTTCAAGCATAGAAGTTGGCCTCCACTTGCTAGCTAAGACTGTCTCAGCCCCCACTGGTATAAGCATCTTCCAAGGAATATAAAGAAACAGTATCTGTTTTTTCTTTTTTTCTTTTTTTTTTTTTTCCCTTTGTGAGTCAGATGTTTAAAGTAAATATTTGGAAATTGGAAGACAATCACACATATAAGGGCATTTAGAAAGCCACCATGCATGCCCAGGGAAAGGCACAGAAAAGTCCTGAGAGGATCTTAAGCTTCCACCTCAGGCTAATCCTCAGCACAGAGATATTGTTCAATAATAAAAAAGACAGCAACCTCTGGGGAAGGAGTAGAATCTGATTTCCAGAAGTAACACATTACAATATTCAAATGTCTAGTTTTCAGTAAAAAAATCACAAGGCAAAAAAAAAAAAAAAAAAAAAAAAAAAACCCAAAAAACAAAAAAAACCCACAACAGGAATGTATGGCACATCCTAAGGGCTAAAACAAATCAGGAGAAAGCATCTCTGAGGAAGCCAGATGTTGGATTTAATAAAGAATTTCAAACAAGTATCATAAAGATTCACAAAAGCTCAAGGGAAACATGGACAAAGATAAGAAAATGATGCTCCAGGTTTGTTGTGTATACTTTCTATCCTAGTGGAAGAATCAGCCATTTCTCCTAGGAGCACTTGTCCTTTTTGTCAGGGGAACGGTATTAGAAACCAAATTCTGGATACTTTCAAAGTGCTAGGTGCTTCTGGAGTGTTACTTTCATAGGCCGACTTAGTTGACAGAACAAAATTGAGTGTGTTTATACTAACTAGTGCATTTGCATGTATCTAACTATCCATAAATAACTATCTGCATCTATATTAAACTGTATATTAAACTCTGTATTAAATTCATGCTTATATCTCCAACTCTAATCCATTATCAAATGGATTCCTGATTACCTGTTGCACTTCAACAGTAAGAAACCTGGCTCCGACCTCCTACTTAATTATTCCATTCTAGAATGCATGTACATGGTATAGCAAGATCAGAATTGTTAACTGTTGTACACCTTTGGGAATTAACCGTATCAACTAGAGTACAGTGTTTATGTATAGTTCCTTTTGCTTTTAGTCTTCCAGACTCCACTCATTTCCCAAGTTACTTACATCAGCACATTTTCTCCCAATTCCTTTCAGGGAGTTTGAGGCATACATTTGTAATAGATTCTCTTGTCACAGTCTGCATTCTTTCCTGAGATCCTCCAGTCTTCTAAATTACGTTTTTAATTTGCATGCATAAAGGTTTACTCCTTGTGCTATAAAGTTCTCTAGGTTTGATCACATGCATAATGTCTCATCCGCAACTTTAAAATACAAAATACTTTTATTGCCCTGAAAATCCTCTGTGCTATTTTTTAATCTCTGCCTCTCTCTGAATTCCTGGAAACCACTTATAATTTTATTGTTTGTACAGTTTTACCTTTTCCAGTTTGTCATATAATTGGAATTATATAAGTTGTAGCCTTTACAACTGACTTCTTTCACTTAGCGATACTCATTTAAGGTCCCTCTATGTCTTCTCATAGTTTTATAGCTCTTTCTTTTATTGTGGAATATTTCACTCATACACAGCTAATGGATATACTAATTTGTTTATCCATTAACTCACTAAATAGCATCTTGGTTGCTTCCAATTTTTAATTATGAATGACCCTGTTATAAGCATGTGTATGTAGGCTTTTGTATGGACATTTTTCAAATCAATGGTGTAAATACTGAGGAGTAGCATTGCTGGATCATTTTGTTTACATTTCTGAGAGCTGCCCAACTGTCTTCCAAAGTGACAGCACCATTTTGCATTTGTACCATCAGTGAATTAGAGATCCTGTTTGTTCTATACCCTCACCAACATTGACTACTGTCAGTATTTTGGATTTTAGCCATTTAATACATACGTGGCAGTATCTCATTATTATTTTAATTTGCAATTTTCTAGTGATAAGTGATGATGAACATTTTTTCATATGCTCAGATGCCCTTTGTGGGTCTTCTTTGGTGTTGTATCTGTTAACATATTTTTCTCATTTTAAAACTTTGTTGTTTGGGTTGTCTGTTGAGGTTTAAGATCTCTTTGCATATTTTGATTATGAGTTCTTTGTCAGTTGTGTTTTACAAATATCTTCTCCTAATCTGTGGCTGTCTTTTCAAAAGTTTCCTTCTCAGAGCAAAAAATATTTTTACTTTAATGAAGTCTGACTTACTAATTTATTTCTTTCATGGACCATGCTTTTGGTATTATATAATATCTAAAAACTCATTACCATACCCAAAGTCACAAAGATTTTCTCTTATGATTTTTTCTGAAAATATTACAGTTTTGCAGTTTACATTTAGGCATAAGGTAAATCTTAGTTGATTTTGTAAAAGATGTAAGGTCTGTGCGTAGATTCACTTTTTTTCTTGCATGTGAATGTTCCATTGAATTGGCTTTGCTTGTTTATCAAAGATCAGTTGATATGATACCCGTGTGGGCCTCGTCCCAGGCTCACTGTTCTGCTCTGTTCTATGTACCCTTTATGCAAATGAAGGATGCTGCCTTACTTACTGTACTTTTGTGGTAAGACTTCAAGTTAGGCACTCCTGCTTGTCCCATGTTGTTCTTCTTCAGCATTTTAGTGGCTATTCTAGGTCTTTTGCTTTTTCACGTGAAGTTTTGAGTCTATTTGTTGATATCTACAAAATAGCTTGCAGGAGTTTTGATTTGGATTGCATTGAATCTATAGATCAAGTTTGAAAAATCAAAATTTTAACATTATTAATCTTTCAACCCACTAAGACAGAAAGCCTCTCGACTTGTACAGGTTGATTTAGTCTGGTTGGGCTACAGTAACAAAATACCTTCGACTGAGTAATTAATTTATGAAGAATAGAAATGTATTTATGTGTGATCCCACCAATCACCCTCCCTCCACCCATCCTCCCCCCTCCCCTTTCCTCCTCACCCCCTTCCTCATATTCTTAGGTCATAATTGGGTTATAGCTTTCATATGAAAGCCATAAATTAGTTTCATAGTAGGGCTGAGTACATTGGATACTTTTTCTTTTATTCTTGAGATATGGTGCATCTTACAAGGGTACATGTGAAACTTACTAAATGTAGAATATAAATATCTTAACACAATAACTAAGAAAATGTCAGGAAGGCTATGTTAACCAGTGTGATGAAAATATGTCAGATGGTCTATAAAACTAGTGTATGGTTCCCCATGATTGCATTAATGTACACAGCTATGATTTAATAAAAAAAAAAAAAAGAAATGTATTTATTGCTCAGGGTTTTGGAGGCTGGGAATCCAATATTAAAGTGCCAGCAGATTTGGTATTTGGTGGGGGTTCTCTGCTTTATTGATGGTATCTTCTTACTGTATCCTCACATGGCAGAAGGGACAAGGAGGCTCCTTAAACCTCCTTTTTTAAGAGCACTAATCCAATTTATGAGAGCAGAACCCTCATAACCTAATCGCCGTACAAATACTCCACTTGGCCTCACCATAAAGGTTAGACTTCAACATACAAACTTCAGGGCAGATTGAAACCACAGCATAGATCTCCCTTGGTTCTTAACTTAGATAATACAATGTGAGGGGGATAGGTAAGTCCAATAATTCAGTATGTCAAGATTCAGAACAAGAAGTCATTTTTGCTTTGCTTTTTGAAGAAGCATTTTTTACATGAAATTAATCCTAATCTGATTTTTTAAATATATTTTCATTTAAAAAGTTACAGATGTTACTCTTGCCATTTAGATATTTAATGCATGTGTGGTATGAGGTAGGATGTAATTTCATATTTTACCATCAGGTTAATTAATTACTTCCAAACTCTGAATTCAGTACCTATCTTTAACCTGCCCTTTCCGATCCTTTATAATCAGGGTGTAAGTATGCTGGAAGTAAGAAGATTCAGGCTTTCTAAATTTAGGTGTTAGAAAAGGAAAAATTTGGTCCAAAAAATACTAAGTACTACTAATATATTACTCTTGCAACTTTAAAAATGAGAATAAATACAAATGAGTCTGAAATGAGAATCTTTATTTTCTGCAGTTCAGTAAACTGTAGGCACGATCCAAGGAATGTCACACTTAGCATTTCATTTCCTCTGGGCTTTAAAAATGATGTTTAATTGCATATGGTGACCTTCTGGATAAGACACAGTTTATAAGTGCTAATTTGCAAGTGGGAGACTTCCATGGTTTCCCATAATGTGTCTCTAGGGAGTGATGTATAAAATCTAGGAGATTTGTGAATCGAGGAAAAACAGGTACTTCTGTGGTACTACATTGCTTACCTATCCATTCCCAAGGTTGCAACCAGACTTGACATTCAAATTATTTAAGAATAAAACTTTTATTTTTAGTTAGTGGTATCTGATATTATGTTATTTTATTTTTAAAAAGCATTTTTAGAGATAATGGATAGGAGTATAATACTTAGGTTTACTAACGAATACTATGTTTTTTTTAACTAGTCTTGATATGAGAGTACTGATTTAAATATTATATTTCTTTAACAGAAATTAGTTATTTGGCCTAACATAACTTCTGGAGATTCTGCATTCAACTCTCTTACTTAATATTGTGGGATGATGGCTAATATACCTGTCCCCAGTTTGCTCCATAAAGAGTTGGCATGTATGCAGAACATCTTGTATTTTATAGCAAAATTTGCACTTTTCTATTCTAGGAATTATGGCAGGGATTATAGAAATCACCTCATCCCATTTGTAATTGTCAATATTTATGTCTCTGGCACTTACTGCAGAATGTCAGTAGTCATGGGTTATCTCTTGTTATCCTTTTCTGTCCCTAGCCACTCTGAGCATATCAATAGATTAAAAATGGTGTTAAGGGAGAGAGACACCTGGAAAGGAATGCTTTTCTGAGATAATACAGATATTTTTGGTTAAGGGGTATATATGTCTTCTAGCAAAGTAGTGTAAATATGAAGGAAAGGTCAGATTGCAGAGATGGACTGTGAGCCCAGCGATCAGTTCTCTGGCTGTTTCTTTCCTGCACATCGCCAACCTGCCCAGTCCTACTCATTCCTGTAACACCATGACCCAGGTTCTCAGGTCATTGCATCAGGACTAGCAGGAGATATAAGGAGACTCTGACCCTGCATTAGGCATTTTCATTTTCACAGCAGGGGAGAATCTGTAGAGATATCTGTGTGTACCTGAACCTCATCCATCATTTGTGATTGGCCTTCTGAGATGCTCAGTGGAAGGGCCAAGGTTAAATTCATACTGCATACTAACAGTACACACATTCCCTGCTTTTCAGATCTCAGGCTTATCTAAATGGAATTTTTTGTGGTTTCTTATGGTTACATAAAACTCTTGTTGAAAAGAGGGATGTGCAGAATTTATCATGTCACCTGCAAACCCTGAATGGAAGAACCCTAGAGAGAGAGTGGGTGAACTTGCAAAAATGGAAGATTCTGTGATTATAAAGGTGCTTGAGAAAATAAACTGAGAACCAAAATACCTTCCTTCCTAGTAAAGTATCCCAAGAATGGAAGAAAAAGTATCCAATGTACTCACCCCTACTATGAAACTAATTTAGAAGGGGGAAAGGGGGTGAGGAATGAGGGAGGGGGGTGGAAGGAGGGGGATTGGTGAGAATACACTTGTGGTGCATCTTAACAATGGTATATGTGAAACTTAGTAAATGTGGAATGTAAATGTCTTAACACAATAACTGTGAAATTGCCAGGAAGGTTA
>CAUYPK010158122.1:0-14510 GCA_963574355.1 Loris lydekkerianus
AATTCAACTGTGCACCTAAACCACGCATCTCCAGATACTGAAGCCCCCAAAGAAGAGCAGAGAATCCTGGACGCAGGACACAGAACTAACCTGTGGGACTTTCACATGGGCCAGGGATGGGCCACATTTTCTGTTCTTCTCTGAAAGGTGTGCCTAACCCAGGCGGACTCCCTTGCAGACAAAGTTTTCTTACCAGTTGAGTCAACAAGGATAGAACATTTTGTAAGGTACCAGATGCTTGGATACAAATAAAAGGATCGGTATATTTTTTTCCCTTTAGGGCAGCGGTTCTCAACCCGTGGGTCATGACCCCTTTGTAACAATGAAAATACATCCTGCATATCAGATACTTACATTACGATTAATAACAGTAGCAAAATTACAGTTAGGAAGTAGCAACAAAAATAATTTTATGGTTGGGGTCAGCACAACAAGAGGAACTGTATTAAAGGATCGCGGCATTAGGAGGCATTAGGAAGGTTGAGAACCACTGCTTTAGGGACTTAGATTCTAATTGAGAGAATAGAATTACCCATAGAACGCAATCTCTGGAAATGGGCACAGGCAAACACAGTAATGCCAGTCTCTGAAATGGGAAATTAATTGGAAAGAGGTGTGGGCTGTGTAGGGAAACAGGGGAGCAGTGGGAAATGAAATTAAAATGGTTTGGTTGGGGGCCACCTGATGCTCTTCAGATGTTCTTCTTCCAAAGACCCTACTCAGGAATCTCCTGGAAGGTTGAGTCACCAAGTTAGCTAAACCTTTATTTGCATCCCTGCTTGTGACAGGTTATATCAGAAATAAGCCAGCAATCCCTGGGAAATGTCACATGTGTCTGACCTTTCCTGGGAGTGTTCTTGACAGGGTTCATTCACAAATAACTCCTCCCGGGCCACATAACAAACCTGGTCCCAAGCCATGAATTTTCACTTTCTGACACAAACCTGCTGCTCGCAAGTTTATTTCTAATAGTTTACTTAAAATCCTGAGAAAAGCTCAACTGATCACAGCCCTTTACCACATATTAAAAAAAAATAGGGTTCCCTTCCTCAAACACCGGCATTTCTTGCTGTCTTGCTTGCCTTACTTTCTCAAAATATGGGTAAAAACGGTGCCAGAGGCTGCACCAGCATGGAGGGGCCAGGTGCCTCCTTTTAAAATGATCAAGACTAATTCGGGGAGACCTGGAATTAGGACTTCCCAAGCTGTCCACGCTGGTTTGCTTCTACCTTCCCTCCTCACCCCTTCTCTGATGCTCCCCACTCCCTCTGTCATCCCACGGAGCCATCAAATGTGGACCAGCTGCAGAAAAGTATCCTTACTGGCCTGCTGGCTTTACCTGAAGAATTACAGCCACATATGACTCTCCTTTGGTCCGGCTCCTGCCTCGGCCATCTTGCAAGTCACAAAGTAACATTTCAGGCCAGACCTGATGTCTTCCATAGCTTCATTTCCTGATGCCTTCAAAGCCTTGCACCTGTGTTCTGTCCACAAAGGAGGTTTACATTAACAGAGACTGGGCTGACCTCCCGGGTTTTTTTCAATGAATTTCGAAGCTGTAAGGCTTTAAATCATAACACACTTGCTTCGAAATGGTCTGTTCCCTGGGGACATCTGAAAATGCTAAATGGAAAGCAACAATATTATCTGGTGTTTTTCTTGGTGTTGTTTTTAAAGAAAACAGAGAATGTGACTTAACAGTTCAAGTATTTGAGATCGGGTATTCGAGAAAAGATAAGAGGCTTCTTTCCTGGGTGTTCTTAAAGATAGTAAAACTTGTGTTTAAATAACTCCACCCCAAGGATACAGGGAGTTTTCATGGATGTGCCAGAGAAACAAAATGCCCACGTATGTAATGAACATTTATAACAATATGGCTCCATAACAACAGATTTACTTTTATAAAAATCACTATTACACAGAAAAGCCTGGAAAAGATAAAACCAGGGAACAGTTTGTATTGCAGACCACTTAGTTCCATATGCTACATTCTTACGGGGTTTTTTTCCTCCTTTTTCCACAGACGTTATTAAGTGTCTCTACGCGCTAGGTACCTGGGATTCAAAGATCAGTTTGAAGCAACCCCGGCTTTTATGGTTCATTCAGGAAGGGGATAACAGTTGTCTCTGTTGACAAGAAAGCTGGAAAAGACTGGGAAAAGCCTTAACCTGCATGTCACATATGGGAAATCAAGACTGAGACAGCCACACGAGGACACATTGGTTTCAAATTTCAACCTCCTGCATTCCGCTCATGGATTTTTCTAGAAAGCCCGACTGGGCTCACAGAAGACATGGGTGGATAAAGTGGAAAAGCCACAGAGAAGAATGGTGGCCTCAGAGTTCATTTACCTTGGCCACTAAGCCTGTGTGCCCAGGCAGGGGACAGTGTTTCTTCCCTCTTGGTACAGATTACCTGGAGGGTTTTTGAATATGCTGTCAGCCTTTTCTCCAGAAATGCTGATTCGGTAGGTCTAGACTGAGGTTCAGACCACTGATAGTTCTCATCTCTAGGAAACTTGCAGAAACACTGGACTAAATGAGCACTGACCTTCTAACTTTACGGATATTTCAAAATAAACTAAAATCAAAGATGTGGAAAGACACATATCTATGATACCGAGGCTCTTGCTTTTAAAAGCTGAAAGCTCCTACTAAGCTGTCTCGGTGGTCAGTATTTTTGTCTGCTATTCTGATCAACTTTTCAGGAAAACCACTCACAATCACATATATGGGACGATTCCTCAAATGCATAGAAACTTCCAGCTACCTGCAGATCATAACCTATTAAAGACTGATTTTATTCTATGTAAATTCAGGGTATTTGTGAGCATATGGAAAGAAGATACTTACATATTTATGTCTCAATAGATAGGCAAACATATTACTATCGCAATTTCATCTGGCATACCAAACAGGTTTTGGAGGATTTTGCTGCTATTTTTGTTGAACCTAACAAAACAAAAATTGTACATGTATTTCCTCTACAGTTTCTAAGATAAACTGTTACTGTTTTCATACATTATTTTGATAGGTCAAATGCTCCTAACAAAAAGGAGTAGAAGGCTTCAGTTCAAAGGACACGTCATTGGGTTAAAATTAGAAATACAAACACAGATACAAATCTATGAATACACCAAGTTCACAGGCTTTGGACTAACTATTTCGTTTGAATTTTGCCAACATAGAAATCACAGCTGGAGGATTTTGTTCTGTGTTCTGATTCCACCATTTCCTTCCACGAGAAGGTCAAAGCCTGTACCCACCCAGACAGGGCACATTTAGTAATGTTGGTGGAACAATTCGTAAGCCATCAAAAGAATTTCATTTTGTTTTGTCTTTCCTTTCATGTCTTTGAGTTATGGACTTAAAGACGTTTATGTCGGATATGAAAGAACTGACGGATGACATCATTTCAGAAATATCTTGGCCTGAAATATCTGGCAAAGCCAGGTAATGGGGTAGACAGAAAAATCAGAGAGAAACAAGAGACTCAAATAATTTAAGCAAAACCAAATTTGTAACATCTAAGAATGTGGGTGTGTGTGTTGCTTAGTGCTTCTGAGTTTCTTCACCTAGTTTATGCAGATCTAATTGTTTATGTGCCCAACAGGTAATTGTCGGCCTCCTCTTCACAATACTAGACAAGATGGGAATCTCAAAAAGATGGAATAAAGAGGTAACTCCTGCTCCTCACTTATATCTCCTCATCTGTAAAATGGGAATGAGGATGACAGCTTATCAGAGAGAGGGAGAAAGACCGAGGGTCAGGAAACAGCTCCAGCCCCAGCACTGCCCCTCACTAACGGGGTAAATTGGCTCTGAGTTACTTCATCTCCAAAAAAAAGAAAAAATCTTTCAACACTAAGAGCCAATGATTCCTGTAACATAGAGTTTTGTGAAGAACAGTGTAAGGATCCCAATGATATAAGAAAATATGGTTAATGTCAGCTTCTTTCTTGGGATAACATTATACTGTTATTTTGCCTGGGCAGAGTGGGAAATTTTGGATCATTAGAAATAAATTTTTTTCTTTACTTCTTTTTTCTTCCTTCCTTCCTTCCTTCTTTCTTCTCTATTCTTCTTTCTGTATTTTGTCTCTCTTCCTTTTCTCTTTCATTCTTTTTTTCTTTTAAAGGAAAGGAGGATGGGTAAATCATCCTCTTTTCTCTTTGATTGTTTGATTGTTTGCTGAAGAAGGTTCTCTGGCCCCTTGTCTTGGGGGTCACATTTATTACACCTGAACTCCCTCGTCAGTTTTATGACGGTAATGACGCCAAGATGACACAGTCTTCAGAAGCCATTTTTTAGAATTCAAACCCCAAGCAGAAGTGGTGGATTTAAAATTCTGAGCCCAGCACAAACCTCTTCATTTTCAAGTTCATTTACCCTTGGCAACATGCAACCTCCTGTTACTAAGAGGAAAAAAAAGCTTTAAAAGGCTCATTTAAAAGGCTGAGGAGCCTTTTGGGATCTCCACAAGCTCTTTAAAAACATATTTTGATGATACAAGTGTAAACAAATCAAAAGCATATGGATTGAATTTCCCTTAAATTACACAGGATTTTTAAAATGATGGGAGGGTGGAAATGTGTTTGGAAAAATATGTTTTTGGTTTTACTAACTCAGAAACATGCGAATGAGCTGAAGCTTTGACAGACCCGAAACGACGGCGGGTTTGTCCGTCATCTGTCTTTGGGGGTCTGCAGTCTTTCACGAGACTCCTCTGGTTTTGTACCCAGGGAACAGAGATTTCTGGTAACATAGCCTCACAAAGAGAGAAGGACCACAGCCACCCATGGTGAGTTCTACCTCTCTAAAAAGCTCAAGAGCCCCATTTCACAGGATTTGGCACTGTGGACTCCCCATGGACCGGTCAAAGGAATTAGTATTCATTTTATAAAACCCAAGTCTACACGGGGCTGAGCAACCTGGCCCAGGTGCCAACTTCAGCATCTACGCTGACTTTCTGCAGTGCCACCCCGAAGCCTGTGCCCCAGGATTTTAGAAGTTCTCTGGAGTCTTTGATTATACGTCCTTTGTCTTCTAGTCCTAACTCGTGATGCCAATAAATGACACAGGACACCAGACAAATAGAGACTACCAACCAGGTCCTCTGAAGGGCTGCTGATGTGAGGATTTCCCAAGGGATCAAGGGTTGAGAATAAGCAGAGAGGAGGGTGGTGGCTTTCTGAACACCAAGTTCTCATCTACAAAGCCAAATATTAGGGTCTCTCATTTAGACACACATGTCCAGTCCTAAAGGAAAATGTTTTAAAATCCTAGACCCTTTTGCTTTGTCCTTTGTTTGCAGCTACATGGTTCAGGGGTTGGGCCAATCCCAGAGGATTCTGGAAGATTCTGGAACGTGTGAAGTGGGCTCGGAGGACCACGTCCTCTGAAGGCCATTTCAGCCACCCAGTTCAAGGCCAAGGGAACCAGCAGAATTCCTTACAAGCAAAAAGAGCTTCGTGTCTCCTCCTTCACAGAACTCTCTGGGGAACCTTGATGGAGCTGCTCTGAAGACTCTTTGATTTGGAAAGTTTAGTTGGAAACAAGAAACCCCAGGACAGCTTCACTCACCTGAGGTGAAAGAGAAACTGGGCCTCATTTCTCCTTGTGAGATAAAGCAGCAAACACACCCAGTGCCTCTCTCTGGACAGACACTCAACTAGAAAAGTTAGCATTAACCACCCCTCACTTTTTTCTTTTTACTTCAGAGGAGTGATGTGAGAAAGTACTTCGGAAAAAATAAAGAGCTTTTAGTGAAAACAGCAGCTACCCCCTTGGTGCCGCTAGTCCTACAGACTCTGTCCCCTTGCTACGATGGTGAAAGCCTAACCAGGGCATAATTTTAACAGTGCAATTTGCATCGCCTCGGCAGCTGTCTGCCACACCAACTCCATGAAATCCACCCACGGCACATTTGACTCAATTACCTCCTGCAGCTGCGAATTCCACAGGTCGACCACACTCTACATGGAAAAGTATTTCTTTGTATTCGTTCCAAATTTATTAGCCATTTGAACCATGCCTTTTAGTGACTTGTATATTTTTAAGTATTCATATATCACCATTTCAGGCCCAAGTCCCACGGGTCTGTATTTCATATGCAGCTCAGAATATCAGAGTGTGATCTTCAAAGGATCCATATAAAAGCGGACCTGGTGTGTTGACCTCCACTTTGTTCAAAGGTCTCCAACCGTAGACTTCCTACCAGCTTCCCAGACTCACAAATGTGTGATCACAAGCACACGGGGGAAAGCACACGAGGGCCCTGGGATGGAAGAGTTCCCAACTCTCTCCTTGCTTGAAACACGAGTTGGGGACACACCTGATAGACAGAAACATCTCAGCTCTGCAAGTTTATTCTCTTGCAGGTGAAGAAACTGAGTTGCAGAGAAGGGAGATCATGTTCCCATTGGTCATAGGGGGAGTGAGACAAAAGGCAAACCTACACAGCGGCCCTTCTGAGAACACGTGCAGGCATTCCGAGCCACATGCTGAAGGCCGTAGGAGAGAAGATGAGACCAGGGTTGGCAGATGAAGAAGTGGGTGTTCCTGGGGCCAATCGGAGGTGACATGCGTGGTGCCCTGCAGGCAGGCCTGGTCACACCGTGCTTTCTTCTCTCCCAGGCAGGCAGTTGGGGACATTCCGTGGAAAAGCTTGGCAGTTCCCTCCACTCTGCTAAAAAGAGACCTCAGAACACAGCCACAAACATAGAGTTCCAGCATCTTTTGCTTTAAAAAGTGACATTTCTCAGCCATTTCAGGGATTTTGCCTGCTTGTCATCTAAGTGAGGCCACATGGAGGTCTCACCTCCTTTGCCCACCCCAGGCAACCCCAGGTCCTGTCCTGGCCTGGCCGTGAGATCTGGACAGTCCCTTACGTTCTCTCACTATGATTTCTCCTTCTCTAAACCGAGAGTGTGCTCGGGATGTCCACCAAGGTGCCAGAGGGTGAAGAGCACTCCAGCTTCGCCACTTCCCAGCCATCGACCTCTCAGAGCCACATGGCCTCAGCTCCAGCACAGTGGGGGAAATGCCTCACTTGTACTGTTCTTGTATCAGCACCCCGCCCTGTGTCCAGCCTGTAATGGAAAAATACATAGAGATTGATCCTTGCCTTTTGCAAGTTGATGCTATACTTTAATAAATGGTGCTAGAGGATGCTGAAGATAAAAGTTTCTTACATTCTACTCTTTCCAAGGGGTGGTTCAGCCCATTTAAGAGCTTCATCTTAAAACCAGGTGTAGCAGAGACAATATCCAGAACTTAGGTCTATGGCTTAAACCTTTATGCATAATTAGTGCCTGACCTAAGTCACTTTTTCATGGCACACACAAAAACAGGGTTATTCGAGTAACAGAAAAGAGTGCTTTGTGCTAAGGCCTCTCCCTCCTACAAAAGGAGAGGAAAATGCCAGTTGGAAGCGAATTTAATAACGACATGTTAAGTTGGGCACATCTGCTTCCATTCCATGTCAAGAAATTTACAGTCCACACTTGCATTCAGCAATTTATTCTTTTTCTAAAAGTTTCTTTGCTGTCATGGATGGGCTATGTTTAGGGTTTAGTGATTCAAGATGGTTTTACTGTATAGAGAAATAAAAACAACCATGGGATATAGAAAAGCTATTGATCTTTAGCATGTAGAGGTCTGAAATTCACTTTACTTTTTTGAATAATACAATTGGTTTAACCACTTTTTTTGCTTTTTGCAAAAAATTCTGAATCACGGTTTTGTTTTCTGACAGTAAATAAAGAACCTGCTATTGGCAATTCAGAAAAACTTTGGAATGTCCCTTGATACCGTGGACTCAAAGAACTCTACACTAAAAAGGTCTTTTGTCCCTGTCTCCAACACTAGCTCAAGTGACCTGGTTTGGGCAAGACCCTGAAGCACTGAGCTCAGATGGATTATCTGCAACAAGAGAAAGTATGGGTTCCATTGATCCAGTCCTGCCTAGAGTTGACACCCTACTCTCTGTAGGATATTATTGACAAGGCAACCAAACTTTTGCAACTTCTTTTTTTTTTTTTCTTTTTCTGACCATTAGAAATTTAATCATACATTGCATTTTATCAAAGCATTGCTCACCTAGTTTTATATCTGTTTACACCCATGCCAGTTAAGTTTATGACATTCAAGTAGAATGTCACAATATAAACAAATCTATGCAATTGTAGATTGGAATTTAAATCTGGATACCAACGCTGGCCAAATATACACTGAAAGTAGGCCAGAGGAAAATGCCTACCCGATCTGTCTCAGAAATGATGCAATTGCAGGCAGACCTGAAATCACTGGTTTTGAGCCTCTGGGTGCTCAGCTGTGGACAAACCAAGCTTCGGACTGAAACTCGGCTTCTTTCTAGCTGCCTTGGCTTGGACAAGATGCTTAGGCCCTTGGCACATCCATGTTTTTAATAAAAAAGCAGGTTACTGAGATATAACGAGTACACCATACAATTCACCCATTTAAAGTATAAGGTCAGTGTTTTTGTTTTTTTTTCCAAGACAGAGTCTCGCTTTGTCGCCTTTTGGTAGAGTGCTGTGGGTCACAGCTCACAGCAACCTCCAACTCTTGGCCTTAAGCAATTCTCTTGCCTCAGCCTCCCAAGTAGCTAGGACTACAGGCGCCCGCCACAATGCCTGACTATTTTTGTTGCAGTTGTCACTGCTGTTTTTTTTGTTTGTTTGTTTGTTTTTTAGCTGGCCGGGGCTGGGTTCAAACCCGCCACCCTTGGTATATGGGGCCGGCGCCCTACCCACTGAGCCACAGGTGCCTCCCCAAAGTCAGTGTTTTTTAGTACATTCATAGGGTGTACAGCTATCACCCCAGTCAAAACATCCGTATATCCCCTAAAAGAAACTCTGTACCCATGAGCTCCTGCCCATTCCTACAAATCTCCCTCCCTGGCCTTGGCGACCACTAATCCACTTCCTATCTCTACAGTCTTCCCTCTTCTGGACACTTCGCAGAAATGGAATCATTGATGTGTGGCCTGTTCTGACTGGCTTCAGCCCCGTGGCATGTTTTTAAGGTGTCTCTGTCCCAGCAAGTATCAGCCCTTCATTCTTTTCTGAGGCTGAATTTCCACTGTCTGGATAACCTACATTTTGCTTCTCTATTCGGCAACTGATGGACATTTGGGTTGTTCCCACTCTCCGGCTCCTCTGAATAATCTTGCTGTGAACATTCCTGTGCAAGTCTGTGCATCCATTTTTGCATCTACAAAATCCTATTGCTTTTCTTGTGTGGCTATTTTTGATTATTATTGATTTATATAAAACTCTTGACAAATTACTTGAAAGACCAAATCACCCTCATCCACATTATCACCTGATTTTCTGTATTTCCTGAGATTCTACCTTTATTCCCAGTATTCAGGAATTTCCACTATTTGAATCATCCCTTCCCTTTGCTTGCTACATTCAATCGGCTTCTGAATTTGTTTAATATTTACAGTAGAATGTATCTTAAACCCATCCTTTTTTTTTCTTTCGTCCTGGTTATCTCTTAAATTCACAGCCCCCTTTCCTTTCCCTGAATAGTGAGTACCTTACACCCAAACTCTCTTCTTTTCTCTCTATCACAAAATTTTAGTTCTGATAATCAAATATTTGAAATCTTAATTGCTCCCATTTCCCAAACTAAAAGACTCACTGGACTAAATCCTTTTTAAAAAGACAAAATTAGGCCAGGTGCAGTGGCTCATGCCTGTAATCCTAGTACTCTGGGAGGCCAAGAAGGGTGGATCACTTGAGCTCAGAAGTTCGAGACCATCCTGAGCAAGCTTGAGACCCTGTCTCTACTAAAAATAGAAAAAACAGCAAGATGTTGTGGGAGGTGGCTATAGTCTCAGCTACTTGACAGGCTGAGGCAAGAGGATAGCTTGAGTCCAAGAGTTTGAGGTTGCTGTACGCTATGATGCCATGGCACTCTTCCCAGTGTGACTGAGTCTCTGCCTCAGAAAATTAAAAAAAAAAAAAAATTGTTTTTAAAGAAAAGAATTGCAAGCCACAAACTTGGGTTTATATTAATTATAAATTTGTTGAGTTTCCTATTAACTTTTATGCTTACATTTAACCTACTGACAAAATACTGAATATAGTTACATCTGAGGAAATTTGGATGCTTTAGTGATTTCTCTCCCAGTCTTTCTTAGTCTAAACTCAGCGTCTTCAGGGCTGGCCTGTCCTCACTTTCCTCCCCACTGAGAGAGGCTTGTGTGGCATTCAGGCATATGCGTGGTGAGGGATCCAGGGCTGGTTCACAAGGCAACCTCTGGGAACACAGCCCAGATAAGATGTCCCTTGTCCCTTCTGCTCTCAGCTACTGCCACGCCCCTCTTCTCAGCCTTTCCTGCGTTGAACTGGCAGCTGTCTGTCCTACTCCAAGCCCCCAGCCCATACTTTCATGAAGGTCTTCTCTACAAGGCTTGATACCCCTTAAGGCTCCCAGGCATGAGACATCCGGCCACTTGCCTGGGATTTCCCTCCAGCCCACACCCCCACCTTAGGGGTGAGAAGGACCAGCCCCCCTTCTGGGGGAAAAAGCCCTGGCTAAGCTATCACCATGGCTCCTTCCCCATGAGCTCTGACCACCTTTGTCTGGTCTACGTAAACAAGCTAGTTGAATCCTTTACCAATTTTCTTTCTAATATGTTTTTTACATTATCAATTAAAGGTTTGTATTCCTTTAGGCATTTTGTTTTCCAAAACACTTAGTTATTGGAAATTAGTAGCCATGGCTTTCAAGATACAGTTTCTTCTATGAGTTTCAAGAGCACTTTTGGGAATGGCCAGTTCTCAGGGCCTGCTGCATTCCAGAGCCTAAGCCTGTGCCCTCCACCGCTGTGGTGTGCTGAGCCTGTGCCCTCCACCACTGTGATGTGCTGCCCCCCAAGTACTGAGGATCTTTGGGGCTGGCACCAAAAAGCCAGCACTGTGGGACTCTCCAGAACCTGTTGGAGCAAAGGAGAAGCAGCAGGGAACTAACCCCTGGGAAAAGTGTCTCCTCCACTTATATGAAAGTCATTTTCCCTTTATAGTTAGTGCTCTTGGAAACTCTTACCCCACCCAGCCCTGCCTGGCCCAGCTCTGTGATTGGAAGAGACTTTGCTGGCCTCTAAAATGGCCTTTTCTTTGTAGCACACCCCTCTGGAAGTACAAAGAGCTAGCACTCTAGCTTCAGATCTGTCTCTGCCAGTGCCTCTAAAATTTGGGCAAGGGTCAGAAAGCCCAGAGCCTGACAATTAACCCAGGAAAATCAATGCAGGAGAGAATATGTGGAGCCCATTCTCAGGAAAGATACGTAGCAAAAAATGTATTATACATATTATTAAAATTTGAAAAAAAAAAGAAGCCATTGGAAGAAGACCTCTGTGTTTTCACCAAGCCAAAAGCAGACAAAACTAGAATCACAGTCCACTGTCTGTCCTCTGAAGAAAGATTAAAAGAGTGGGAAGCAAAAAGACATGGTAGTCTATTCCATAAAGAGGAAATAAGAAAGCCATATGAGGTTTTTAGTTTGTTTTTTTTTTTAACTGGCCACTTTATGCTATTAATGGAAAAAGATAAAGGCTATAATTGCCTATAATCATCGTTGTGAATTCAGAAACTCAAGCTTCTGGTGAAGTTTCTGAATATGCAAGTTCTTGCTGCTATCTTAAAATGGGAAGGATCTGAACTGATTGGAGCAGGCAAAGAAAGCATTTGAAAATGTTTTTTCCCCTCTATGTGTCCTTCTAACTTCTAACATAATTAAGAGGATGAGTTTATTTGGCAAGAAGTGCTGCTCAAATTTAGATTTGGTTCTCTCAAAGAAAGAGAAAAATTGATTTTTTTCTAGAGTTAGAGAAAAATGAAGCACAACGATGATATATTTTGCATATTTATTTGCAAAAGATACAATATTCTTATGCATACATATATATTTTTTTATCTTGAATATGGGCCGTTGTAAAAGGAAAGTCATCTTGCAGGATTACTTTATTTGGTTACATCCCTTTAAAGACTTAAGAGCAACTTAAGACTAACTTTTTATCCATATTATCTCGTGATAAATCCTCTGAAATTCCCTGCTAAAACAAGTCCCTCTGATAGCAGATCAGCGGGCTCAGCCTTCTTAAGTTTCATTTCGATTAATCTCTAATTCATGTTAATGATCTTTCAACTGCTTTATTCCTTCTGATGCAGAATTTCTTATCATCTTAATGTGCTTATGGTGTCCCTAAGCCACCATTCCTACCCTTGGCTGACTGTTGTCTACACTGTTTCTGAAAGCTTCTCCTCTCTACCAGCTCTCTACCCTTGGCTTGGGCTCAACATTTTAGATACTGAGCTTCAGTCTCTACAGGTCTCTAGTTTGAAGATATAAGACATAACTTTATTGAATTGTTTGTTGGGTTGTTTGGGTTAGTTTTTTAATTTTAGTTTTCAGGGTTTTTTTTAACATTTAATATGTTTATTCCTACATTTGCATTTAATTGTCATTTTCCTAGGGACCATGTTTCTCCCCAGTTAATTTCTAATGACCCATTTTCTGGGGCAGCTGCACCACAGAGGTAGCAGCTGATTTAGATTATGCCCAAATTTTCTTGGCAGGCACTTCCATGGACCTAAGTGTTCCTTTCTCAACACTGTCCCAGGCACAGTGACAAGCCGGTGGCCCTCCAAGCCCTCAGCATCCTCGGCTTAATGAGCTGCTACTTCCAATTATTTTTAAATTATTTTAATTGCTTGAAGCCATTAAAAAACCCTCACTCAACATTTGTTCATTTTGAAAGGATTGCCAGAGTCTCCTCAGACCAACATTTCCACTGACTTTCCACTGACACAATATAACTTAGAAGGAACATCAAAGGCTTGCAAACAAGACCACTGAAGAAAGCATTCTTGCTTCTCCACCCTTAAGGGCTCACATTGTCTACAAACAATGTGATTTCCAGAAGGAGCTGGCTAGCTGTAGACCTTCCGAACTCCAGCAAAGCGAACTCTAGCAAAGCTGGGTCGTGCAAAGTCTGAAGGAATTTGCTACTTGCAGTGAAAAAAAAAGGTTCTCCTTTGCTAAGATGTTGAGCTCATGTGATGTTGGAAAAAGAGTCAATGTAGTCATGGTCCAAAATCTATACTTAAAGCATTGAGTTTACAGAATCTCTAATGGCTTAAAAGCAATTTAAATGTGGCTCTGTGGAAAATAAATGAAGTTCTAGTATAACTAGCTGGGAGCTGATTTAGAATGTGGAAAATGGGATACAATGTACAAGTACCTTCTGGCAGGTTCCAAGTCCTCATGGAAATTTTAGCTTGACATAGCTAATTAGGGGAAGAAAGGTTAGGAAGAAGTCATGTTGTATCCCAAGTACATACCCAATGCTTGACAATAAGCAGGAGTTTCATGAGTAAACAAACAAATGATTGAGCTATCAAGTCTTGAGTTCGAACTGAAAATAAAACTAGTAGAGAGTTGATCTACATGTCCACTTTTTCTTTCTTTCCTCCCCTATTTGGAGTAAGAGTAGACTTCTCCCTACCCAAGATTTAGCCATCCACAAACAACCTGGGCTGTAGCCACTCCTACCAGGTCAGAAACCTTCCCCTCCCAACTGGCTCTTCCCCTGCATTTTCAATGACCCCCTTTCTAACATCCACACTCCGCAAAGTCTAAGCCCTTTAACTTCTCTCTTGCTACTTCTTTGGTTTGGGGTTCCATCACCTGTCAATTTGGTCCGTTCCAACACTTCTCTAACTGGACAGCATCTCTGAGAATGTAATCAGGAGCCACTTTTTCTCTCTGTCCTTCTCAGCTCTTCTTTCCCAGCATTGGATTCATTCCTTGCTCTTCCCTTCCCACAATGGCTGCCAGCCAGTCTGTAAATGACTCCTTATCACATATAGCAGGAAGGAAAATAGCTTTCTTCCTTGCCTTCCACAGGTGCCCTACCAAACACCTGCCCTTGCCTCTAGATCTGTGCTGCCCATGCTTGAACTAATCACTATGGCCAAGCAAGAATAGAATATGTTTGTTGGTTTAAGCCAATCAGATGCCAATCCTGAAACTAGAGCTGGGGATAACAGCAACCCAATTTGGAGTTGGAGAATAGGGGATGTGTAAATGGGATAAATGCTCAAAGGGAAGAAAGGCTATTTGGTGGGTGAAAGGGAAGAGATACTTGGGAAGCAGCCAAAATTGTCTAGTGCAAGAGTCAACAGCATAGGGTCAACAGCAGGGTCTAAGACCAGAAGTTTGTTCAAATAGAAAAGGAAAGAAAGACCCAAAGTCACAGCCAGAGGAATTAGGAAAGGTAGATAAAGCACCCAGAGTCTATTAGCCAGAACATGCTAATAAAATTCAGCTGAAGAGATGGTTGCCTAATTGTTAGAATCACCTGGGGGTCTTATCTAGCTTATTATAGATGTCTGGGTCCTCTCCACACAGACATCAATTCAGTCCAATCTGAAGCTCTTGCATTGTAGACATTTGGAGTAGAAAATGGGCTACTTA
>CAUYPK010158123.1:0-17301 GCA_963574355.1 Loris lydekkerianus
ACTTAGAGATCTAAAAATAGACCTGCCATTCAATCCTATAATTCCTGTACTAGGTTTATACCCAGAAGACCAAAAATCACATTATAACAAAGATATTTGTACCAGAATATTTATTGCAGCCCAATTCATAATTGCTAAGTCATGGAAAAAGCCCAAGTGCCCATCGATTCACAAAAGGATTAATAAATTGTGGTATATATACACTATGGAATATTATGCAGCCTTAAAGAAAGATGGAGACTTTACTTCTTTCATGTTTACATGGATGGAGCTGGAACATATTCTTCTTAGTAAAGTATTTCAAGAATGGAAGAAAAAGTATCCAATGTACTCAGCCCTACTATGAAACTAATTTATAGCTTTCATAGGAAAGCTCTAACCCAATTATAACCTAAGAATATGGGGAAAGGGGAGAGGTAGAGGAGGGGAGGGAGGAGGATGGGCGGAGGGAGGGTGATTGGTGGGACCACACCTACAGTACATCTTACAAGGGTACATGTGAAACTTAATACATATAGATAATGCAAACTTAATACATATACATAATGCAAATGTCTCAACATAATAACTAAGAAAATGCCAGGAAGGCTATGTTAACCAGTGTGATGAATATATGTCGAATTGTATATAAAACAAGTGTATGGTGCCCCATGATTGCATTAATGTACACAGCTATGATTTAATAATAAATTCTAAAAAAAGAAAGACAAAGGAAGAAATCAAATGGAAAAATAAAAAATAATTAATACAAAAGAAGACATAAAAGGAGAAAGGAAAAAAACCAAAGGGACTAATAAAAGACAAATATGATAGACTGAAACCACAAAATATCAATAGTTATATAAAATGTAAATGAACTAAACATTCCAATGAAAATAGAGAAATTATCAGACTGGATAAAAAAATCAGGGTGCAGTGGCTCAAACCTATAGTCCCCAGACTGTGGGAGGCTGAAGAGGGAGAATTGGTTGAGCTCAGGAGTTCGAGACTTGCCTGAGTGAGAATGAGACCCCCAACTCATGAAAAACTAAAACAACAACTAAAAAAACCTAGCCAGGCATGCAGCAAGCGCCTATAATCCTAGCACTCTGGGAGGCCCACAGCTGGAGTCTAAGGTTGCAAAGAGCTATGACACCATTGCATTCTGCTTAGGGCAGAGGGTGGGATTCTGACTCAACAACAACAACAACAAAACAAAAGGAAATAAAATAAAAATAAATATTAAAAAAAAAATCAGGGTGCCTATTAACCTCTTCACAAGAGATGCACTTTTAATTTAAAGGCACAAATATGTTGAAAGTACAAAGATGGGATAAACTATGAAGACACAAATCTTAAGAAACCTAGTGTGGCTATGTTAATATCAAATTGGTTTTAAGATGTAGAGTACTAAGCAAGTTAAAGAGGGAAGTCAGTTCACCATGAAGGAAAAACAATTTGTATGTGTATTTACCTAATAATAAAGCTTCAAAATGCCTTAGCAAAAAATAACAGAACTAAAAAGAAGAGATAAATCTACAATTATATCAGAGATCTTAGCTTTCTTTCAAGTAATTGATAGAATAATACAAGAACATGAGTGAACATGTAGAATATCTGAATAACTTTTCTACCAACTCCAACTAACTATGGATTATATTTTATTTTCAAGTGCACAAAGAATATTCAACAAGATAGACAACATAGTAGATGATAAATTTCAAGGAAATTGAAATTCTTTTATCATAATAGGATTAAATTAGAAATCAACAACAATGAAATAGCTAGAAAATATATTAACATTTGGAAATTGAGCATTATAATTCTAAAAACCCATGTGTCAAAGAAGAAATCACATGCAAAATAAGAAAATATTTGAAACTGAATGATAATGAAAACAGAACATATGGAAAATTATGGGGTATAGCTAAAGCAGTGTTCAGAGGAAAATTCACTGAATATATGTTTCTATGCCTATATTAGCAAACAGTAAAATATTTGAAAACAAGTATCTAAGCTTCCCCCAAAAGGATTATAAAAATAAGATAAATTCAGCCAAAAGTAAATGGAAAAAATTAAATCATACAGAGCAAAAATCAATGAAATAGAAATCAGAAAAACAAATGGGAAAATAACCACAAATCCAAAAGTTGAAAAGACTAATAAAACTGACAGACTCATAGCAATAGTGATCAAGAAAAGAGAGAGAAAGTGGGAACATTACCTGAGATGGTATAGACTTAAGAAGTATGATAAAGACCTATTATGAACAACTTTATGTCAACAAATTTGATACCATAGAGGAAACAGACAGATTGCTTGAAAAAGACATATACCTTAATACAGGAAGAAATTGCATGTTTAGGCCTATGATCCATTTTAAATTAAGCTTATGAATGATATGAGATAAAAATAAGTGAAATTGAAGTTATTACAATTAAAAGCTTCCCCATAAGAAAAATTCCGGACCAACACATTTTCACTTGTGAATTCTGATACATTTAAGGAAGAAATAATACCCAACCTATATAAATCTTCAGTATACAGAAAAGGGAACTCTTTTCCTTTGAAAAGGCCACAAAACCCGGATACAAAAAAAGACACATTTATCAGAAAAGAAATTATAGACCAATTGCCCCTCATGAACATAGATGTAGAAGTCCTTAACAAAATATTTGCAAATTGAATTTAGTAATATCCAAAAAGTCTGATATATTCAAACCAAGCAAGTATTATCCCAGGAATAATAAAAATATTTGAAATGCAAAGTTTGTTAAACTTTTAAAAATCCAACCTATAACTCATTATAGGAACATAATGACAGAAGTAAAAAAGATAGACTCTTGATAGTTTTACAAGCAGGATTGGACAAAATTGAGCACCTTCAGCAAATTTGTTGCATGACCAATCTCAACAAATTAAGAATAAAGGAAATTTTTTTCAACTTGATAAAGGGCATCTGTAAAAAACAGCTAACAACATCATATTTACTGGTGAAATGTTGAATGCTTTCTTCCCTAAGATGGAGAACCAGACAAAGATGTCTGATTTCACCTCCTACATACAGAGTTCTTCTTCTTCTTTTTTTTTTTTTTTTTGAGACAGAGTTTCACTATGTTGCCCTCATAGAGTGCTGTGGCATATAGCATTGTTCTTGCCTTATAACATTAGTTAATGTTATAAGGCAAGTAAAACATTAACCAATGTTATAAGGCAAAAAAAACATTAACCAATGTTATAAGGCAAGAAAAAAATATATAAGGCATAAAGATTGGAAAGAACAAAGTAAAATTGTCATTCACAGATAGCTTAATTGTTTATGTAGAAGCGGCCTGAAGAGTTTACACAAAGACTTATTAGAACTAGTAAGTGAATTTACTAAGTTCATAGTATAAAAAGTCAAAATATAAAAGTCAATTATATTTTTAAGTAGTTTCTATGTAGTAGTAATAAACAACTGAAAAGTGAAATGAATAAAATAAAACTTTTTCATTAATCCTGAAGAACATAAAATACTTGCTAATTAATTTTATGAATAAATGTATACAACTTCTACATTAAAAATATTGCAGAGAAATTAAAGACTGCTAAATAAATGGAGAAATATACTATGTTTATGGTTTATAAAACATAATTTTAAAATTTCAGCTTTCTCCCAAATGATTTATGGTTCAACACTGTTCCATAAAAACACTGTTGAGTATTTTTTTTTAGAAATTCACAAGATGATTCTAAAATTTATATGATGAAAATGCAAACGATCTAGTAAAGCCAAAACAATCTTGGGAAAGAAAAATAAAGTTGTAGGACTTATCCTACCTGATATTAAGATTTATTAGCTGTGGTTATCAAGAAAGTATAGTATTGACAAAAGAACAAAAGGACCAATGGAATAGAATAGAATTCAGAAATTAATCATATTTTGTCAATTTGACAAAGTTGTCAAGGAAATTCAATGAAGAAGGGAAAGTCTTATCAATAACTGCTGCTGAAATAATTGTATATCTATAAGGAAAAAATTAATCTCTATGTCTACCTCACAACATACACAAAATTTCATTTGAAATGGAGCATAGATCTAAATGTAAAAGCCAAAACTGTAAAGCTTGTAGAAGAAGCCATAAGAGAATATCTTTATTATGTTGGATTAAGAAAGATTTCTTAGGACACAAAATACATTAACTATAGAGGAAGAATATTGATATATTAGACTTAAATCTTTGAAACTAACTTCTTTTCTTCCAAAGAGACCTCTAAGAAAATGAAAAAGCAAGCAGAGGGTGGTTGCTCACATTTGTAATTCTAACTTTGGGAGCCTGGGGCAGGAGGACTGCTTGAGGCCAGGAGTTCATGACCAATCTGTGTGACAGCAGGATCCCATCTGTACCCCCCCCAAAAAAAATTAGCCAGGCATGGTGGTGTGCATCTGTAGTCCCAACTATCCAGGAGGCTGAGCTAAGAGGATCACTGGAGTTCAGGAGTTTGAAGTTGCAGTGAGCTATGATTGTGCCACTGCACTCTAGCCTGGATAGCAGTGAGACTTTTTCTCAAAAACAACAAAAAATGAAAAAGCAAAAATCACTGGAGGAGTAAAAATATTTGCAACATACACACACACAACTTTCACCTAGGACTTATATATAATTACTGTTACTACTTAATAATATCATAAAAGACATAGAGCCATTTTTAAAATGGGCACAAGATTTGAACAGAAATTTTACAAAAGAAGATACAAGATGACTGATAAGCACACGAAAAATGCTCAACACTCTTAACACCAAAGAAATGCAGACTAAAACCACAATGAGATGCTATCTACACCCTTTAATCTTAGAAGGATAAAAAGCTTCCTTGAATGATAACAATGAATGTTGAACAACTGGAAAGATCTTGCATTGCTGGGGAAATTATAAAATGGTGCAACTGTTTTGGAAACTGGTTTGGCAGTTTCTTAAAAAGTTAGCATAAACATACCCTATGTCTCAACAATTCCTCTCATAGGCATTTGCTCAAGAAAATTGAACATGTTTTTTTTATGCTTTAAAAACTTACGTATGAATTCTCATAGCAGCTTTATTCTTAATAGCCTCAAAAGTGAAACATCCCAAATGTACCTGAAAGGGAGAATGGATGAACAAATTGTGGTATATTTATAAAATGTAATACTACATATACTATACATGAATGGGTAACTTTTTAAGCCTTATTATTCTATCATTTTATTAGTTCATTTAAATGTAGGCATATTACTATATTGAGATACCATTTTACATCTACAAGGATGGCCATAACCTCCCCCCCCAAATGAGTATTTTCAAAGTTGTGAAGAAACTGGAACCCTCATACATTTCTTGTAAAGTAGTACAGTCATTTTGGAAGCTGGCTGGCAATTCCTAAACAGTTATATACAGACTTACTATATGACCCAGTAACTCCGTTCCTAGGTATATGCCAATGAGAAGTGAAAACATATACCCACATGAAAACTTGCACATCAATATTGATGGCAGCATTATTCATAACAGCCAAAAAATGGAATTAATTCAAATGTCCATTAAATGGATAAATAAAACATGGTAAATCACACAATGGGCTGTTACTATTTTGCAATAAAAAGGAATAAAGTTCTGATACATGCTACACTGTGGATGACCCTTAAAAAACATTATTCTAAGTAAAAGAAGCCAGTCACAAAAGACTATGATTTCATTTCTATACAATGTCCAAAATAGGCAAATGTATGTAAGGAGAAAACAGATTAGTGGTTTTCTACTGCTAAGGGGTGGTGGACTAAAGAGTGACTGCTAATGGGTAGTGGATGATGCAAATGTTTTAAAATAGATCATGACGATGGTTGCACAATTTTGTGAGTGTGCTAAAACACTTGAATTGTACACTTTAAAAGATGGATTTATGTGAATCCATCTCAATAAACTTGTTGTGAATGTGAATTATATCTCAAATAAAGTTTTTTTTTTTTGTTTGTTTGTTTTTGCAGTTTTTGGCCAGGGCTGGATTTGAACCTGCCCCGTCTGGCATATGGGGCCGGTGCTCTAAAACAATTGAGTATTCTATGCATAGAAAACATTAAACATCAGAAATTTTGACTTACTTTCCCATGGCCTGACCCCAGGACCCTTATACATTCTGTGGTACTTCATTGCCATCCAGGTCATCATCTGGCTCAGCATGAGTACTGATTTACTTACCGGTAGAGAAATGCACTGCATACTCTCCTAGATCTTTTAGATCTGTAGATCTGTATTTCAGTGAACCACTGGATACAGGAAATGGGAAATGAAAAACTGATGTCAAAAGAAAAACTTTAGAAAATTTTAATAAAGCTTAACTGAACAAAGAAGGATTTGAGAATCAGGCAGCCCTCACAAACAGGAGAGGTTCAAAGACCTCTGCTTTACAACATGGGCAGGCAGCCTTTGTGGACAGCATTGCTTTTTTTGAAGGAATCTGATCAATTAGAGGCCTGTGATTGTTTGAAGCTTAGCTGCTTTCTGTGATTGGCTGATACAGTTATCTGTTGTAAAAGTATATTGTAAAAGTATAGTTTTTTAGTTACCGGTAGTTTAAATACTAGGTTAAGTTGCAGTTCCTTTCATAGGGACTCAAAGCACAGAGTCCATCGTACTCCATCATGGACTCTTCACTTGGGTTCAAGTGCCAAACACCATCACTTGATATCTATGAAAACTTGGTCAAATTACTTAAACTCTTTCATCTTTGGATTTCTTACACCAAAATGAGAATAATAATACCTATATCATAAAGTGTTTTGAGAAAAAAATTATATGAGAAAGCTTATAATAAGGAACATGTAATAAGTGTTGAATAAATAATTATCATACAATTACTGTTTATTTTTATTATCACTGTTATTTACCGTGAGTAGTTTCTAATTAAGTGCTTTCCTTTCTAGAATAGTCAAAACTTCCTTGATAGATGTTTACTATTTGTATTTCACAAGCTCTACTGATGAATGCTCCTTTTTTGATAGGTTCAACATAAGAGATATGATGCGATTCTTAAGCGTTTGCATTGTCAACTGAACAAGCTTCAGTCAAACAGAAGACAATGGCAATGGAACATTCACCAACTGGAAAAAACTGCAGCTGAACTAAGAAAATGTATTGGAATGCAGGAATAACATGTCATACAGCAGTGTGGAACATAGACCATGCCAACAGAAATTATGGGACAGAAGGTTGAGAAAATCTTTTGAGTTCTTAATAACAAACTTCCACTACACATACCAGAGGCCTGTCATCCCTTTCATAAAGTGCCTTCCAACCCTACACTTGACAGCTCTAGATAGAGAAAGGACGGCTTACAGGCGGCTAATGGAAGAGTCTATGAGTATTTTGAGAACGTTAAGATGTATTATGCTCATGGAAGTGTGTTTATAACTTTGCATTCACTACCCTATGAAGTAAAATTTTAGAAGAAAAAAAATACTTGAATTTTCAATGATTTAAATTAAGATAATTTTAAAATGGTGTCTGTTTCAAACTTTTTATTGTAATTTGTTTTTTTTATATTAATAACTGCCTTCACAGCCCATAAATACTGATATTTACAATAATGTTTTTATAGTTCAATGCCTCAGATAGTCTACTCAGCAAAAATCATTTTTCTTTGTTATTAAATGACATATTTTAAAGTGTTGCAATGCATAACATTTTTCATTCGCTTTTCTGTCTATAAATTCTTTTTTGCCTATTGTGATTAAATTAAAGTCATATTATGTAAGGTAAACTCTGAAGAGTTTTAATTATTATAGACTGGCATATATTTTTTTCTCATTTGAAAGTAAATGCTATGTCCATGAATCAAATATTTCTTGTCCTTTTCTAGATAAAGTGCCTCCTTTCATGGTTCCATTGAGTTAGAAACAAAAAGAAATATTAATTATTGGAGATACGGTTTTTAAAGAGTCACTTATAGGATTAAGTGATTTCAAACAAACAATATGAAAAAGATATTTCAAATCCCTTTTCTCTTCCCCTTTCTATATCCATGAGATTTGGTTAAGAGTGTAGCTGATATAAAACCCGATCTTTATAATCTTATTATATCTAACATTAATAGTTTTATTATGGCTTATCATGGCTTACCATGGCTAACACATCTAATGACTTATCCTGTAACAGAATCAGCTTTGGTCTATGATTCAGAAAAACATCTCCAAATGGAAGCGGTTAACGTACAGATTATGGGGAGTACCACCTCTGCACAGCTGGAGACAAAGCTGAAGCAAATGTTGACTGTATAAATATATTTTAATGTAATGAATTATTAAAAAGTTTTTCTTATCATTATACTCCATTCCATTTACAGCTTATAAAAGAGAGATTCTAGCATTCTAAACTCTTTTATAATGGGATTCAAAATATTTATACATGGTAACACCTTGGGTCATATTTTTGTAAGTTTATTTTTCAATTAACAATAAAGAAAATAGGTTTAATCTGCTTAAAATAATATGCCCTATTCATGAAAGCAATTTTTAGTGTAGTTTTCTAAAATATCCTTGATGTAATACATGTGCCTATTTTATATTCTTTCAGTTAATTGAAAGAGAAACATTTTTTCCTTGCTCTTTCTAAACTTGAAAACTATTTCAAATGAATAGAGGCTTTTGGATTAAGAAGAACTCAATCATGAAGTATCTCAAGCCTAATAATTGAGTGGGTATGATATTTCAACACCATCCAAAAACTCTGACGTGAGAAAACCGAAGTTATTTTTTATTCTATTTCTGTACAACTCAATCCAGCTCAGACTATGACCTCTTTTGCCTGCTGGTAATCCTCACATAATGCTTCTGGGTTAAAACTCAGTCTCTTTTGGGTAAACATGCAGCTCAGAATTCCCCTCTTTCTCATTTTCTCTTTGTGGTAGTGGTCTTAAGTTTCTGAGGTATTTAAATTGTTTTGGCATCAGGAGCAGAGCTTTGGTCCAAGTGTCCTTTTGTGCCCTCACTGTGCTGCAGGGAGGCAGTGCGTTCTTGCTGGTCTCCAGCACCATCTGTCTGTGCTGGGCCTGTAGTTGTTTTTTCTAGTCAACAAGCTCAGCTTCTTTATCCAATCACAAGACCTCTTCTGGACCTATTTAATTTTCTCTATATGCTGGACAGGTTTTATATCTTTGGAATCTTACTCTATCTGTGCATTCTTTTTCCTTCTCTGCTTTCTCTGGGATAAACTGAGTTTTATAAGGTTCTCAGTGCTTTGAATAGCTCAGCAAATATTTTGTCTCTCAATATACCCAGTCTTTTGCAAAGGAAAGCAGTGATATCAAAAATATTATTTCTACTGTGAATTTTTTAAAAAGCCTAAGATGAAGCTCAAAGCTAACAAGTTAATTCTTAATTCTCAACAGTATCTGTATTGACCCTGCCCTGGTAGGTGCTATTACTTGAATGATGATTAAAAGGTAATTAGTGCAAGGAAGCAGAGGAAGGGGAAAAAAAAACTCAGTATCTCAAAATACTACTTACTACATAGGAAACCTTTGGGCAAGTTGTAGTTGACCAATGAAAAGAATGGATATCTACTTTTAAGGTACTATGGAAATCACCAGGAGATACACATTAAAGCCAGTCAAGTCTGCCATCATGAACAGTTTCATGGGCAGTATAAATGTTCTACATGGTACCTATTAGGCTATGTCTCTCACCATCAGCTGATTAATCATCCTGAAGCACTATAGATATAAAATGTTAATAACAACACTAAAGAACAGTACTGGACAGAGTATGCTGTGCCCTATTTGGAAAATTGTATGTATTATTTCACTTATTTCTCAAAAGATGATTTAAGGTAAATGTGATTCCTGATTTACAGAGGGAACAATTGAGGCTTCTCAGGTTAAGTAACGTGCCTAAGAACTCATCACACAGATCCGCAAGGTTAGAGTTAAAATCCAAAGCCCTATTTTGGCTACGTGGCACTATGAGAAAATTATTCCAAGAGTAAGCCACAATTTTACTATAAATAATAATTATTTTCTACATTTATTATTTTTATAGATTATAGGGCATGTAATAAATTTAATCAGAGTGAAATTTTATTATTAAAAATAAATAGCACTCAAATGCTTAGGTAACACTATATGAGGGTCAGTGTCAGTAAAACATTTTGGCTAAGGAAAATAGAATCCTGTGTACGAAAAATCGCTTTGGCCTTTTAAAGTTCATATAGGAATTTTCAGTTAAAAGTCTCAGTTTCTATATTATCTTATATTGAACGTGGGACACACTGTTCACCCATAACAGTTACAATATTAAAGGGCTTTATTAATACTGTCACTATTTGGAACTATTTCAGGGAAAGCAGCCAGTGATTTAGAAGAACATATTTTGATTTTTAGTTGCTCATAGTTTAGTTTCTGATATTTTTAACATTATAAATATTTTATTTTTCATTAACTAAGCAAATGCTTACTAAAGCTAATGAGCAGAAGCTAAAAGTTATATGCCTGTCAAAAATAGTGTATGTTATTTGAATTTATAATGTATTTCTAGGGGAAGCTTTTCTTTGCTGATAAATTTGGCAATATAAGGAATGAATCTTCTATATCACATTAGCTACCATGTAACACTTTCTCTTGAGTGTTACTGAACTATGACCAAAACCAAGAAAAATAAATTGAAGCAAATACTAAAACCAAAATAGATTTATTCAATTCATAGCTAAGAATGGAATGCTTCAAATTGCTTTTTCGTTTGCCGTAATGTTCCATTTAAATGATGGCTGTGAGCTCTAGATCTTTAGAAAAATAAAAATAGCATATGATTTGGTAATGACAGGGTTGCTGTTTACATAATCCAGCGAAGACAGACACGAAGTACTGAGACCTCAGCCTCTTAATTAATGAGACGATGTATTCCAAAAGCAAAACCAGAGTTGACATGATAAATACTTCTAAAAGCCTTCCTACCCCAGACCTTTCTGGCATAAAAACCATGTCGAAATTTGAGTAAAGCACTTAAATTACAGATACTTGTTGGCATTGCTCAATTACATAGCACAAAGTAATTTAGAGGCAATGGTAACACACTGCCAGTCTAAGATAAATTTTTAAGTTTTTTTTTTTTCCAAAATAAATGGGTCAAGACATCATCTACTTTATCTGCTATTGTTACTTCTCCAGACATTATTTTACAAAGAATAGTATCCTGAAAGTGATTTTGAGATTGTTTCTCCCTGAATCTGCAGTGCTTCTTAATACTATAATTTGCCTGAGTTGTTTTATTTTCAGTGACCTACTATTAACTAACTTACACACAGTGATCCAGCCAGATGTTAACACATCTACCTGGCAAAACATCACATGGCTTTTTCTCCATCCACCTTTTCTACAGAGATTGTGTACGGCCACTCTCAAGTGTCATTCCAGAAGGTGAGACCTCTCTCAGAACACTTCCATCCTTTAGATGTAATATTGGCTTTGCTGGGCGGATAGATAATGTTGATAGTATTTTAATTTTAATTTATAATTTGTACATATTTGTACAAAACATTCAATTCTTAGATCCACCCTTTTTCTAACATTCCAGTACTTGAGATTATTCATTTTCTAGGTCTTTCAGTCTCAATCTGTCAATGTAATTTAAACACATTTTCCTAATAGTGTAATTCTCTCATGCTTCTTTCATACCTTCCCATCAAAATACCACTTCCTTGTTCAGACCTTAGCTTTTTCAGCCACCACTCAGCCACAAATTGAATCATATTTAGGTGCCAATGCTAATTTTTGTTGTAACTCCAAAGCTTAGTCAAGTGACCTCAAGTTAGATCTCAATCATTAAAAATAGTCTCTTCATTTATAACTGTTTTATGCATGAGAAAATACTGTTTTGTTATTCTGAAATGCCTCACAAAGAAAATTTTTCTCTGAAACATTGTGTAACACACACAGTCAATGTTCTGCCCAGATCCTCAGGTCTATTTTAAAACCCTTTTGAGAAACCCTCTCCCCACTGAGGCCTGCTTTTGACTCTAATAGATCTTACTTAAGATGTTCTTTGGGAGGTTTGCTACCCTCAGAAGACTTTGCTAGGTATTGTAGCCTGGCTTGGCTTTTTTCCCCTTTACCAATCCTCCTTTCCTTACCAATTTTTTCTGGTAAAACATCAATAATAATCACTTTCTCAAGAATTGTCATCTCAGAGACTGCTTCTGGGAATCCCAAACTAAGTCACATTGCAAAATTAATCACACATTGAAATCTCTATTTTCAAGAGATGACTATTGTTCTGCTCCAGTTCCTCCTTCACCCTAGACCCAGATCAATTCCATTGCCAGCAGCAGCAGCCAAAAAACTAAAAAAAGGAAAAAAAGGAAGGAAACTAACTTACCACCTTTGAAATCTAATCATCATCCCACAGTATCCTATTTGGTGTAATGTGATGTATTTGCTTTAAAGAAAATAATCCAAAAGGCACAAACTTCATTCCATGCACCTAGTACATTAATAAAAGTATACTATTAACATCATTTTAGTACACAAAGTACACTATTAGCTTTCAAACATAACAAATTACTATTTTGTATTTTTTATGTTAATGTCCTTAGGAACTACCGTATTGTTATAAATAATATATCTAACAAACCTAGATTTGGAAACTCCATATTAACAATTTAGGATTTTTGCTGCTGTGTTGAGATCATGTAATTTTAGGCAGACTGGGGCAGTGTCTGTGGCTCAAAGGAATAGGGCACTGGCCCCATATACCGGAAGTGGTGGGTTCAAACCCGGCCCCGGCCAAAAACTGCAAAAAAAAAAAAAAAAAAATTTAGACAGTTGGCAGAAGCCTTGTGCAACCAGACTACAAGAGTGATAATTGGAGAAAACATTTTGGTTGCCCTCAAGCCAACTAGATGACAAAGACAGGGACAAGGACAAGAATAATTCATGTGTGCACATCCACTAGTCATGTATCTCCAGATGATCATGTTAGTCTCTCCATTCTTTTCCATCTTTTAAAATGAACAATTCTCCCTTCTAATTGTCCATACATTTCAAAAGTACTAGAAAAATAAGGCCGGGCATGGTAGCTCATGCCTGTAATCCTAGCACCCTGGGGAGCCAAGGCAGGTGGATTCCCTGAGCTCAAGAATTCAAGACCAGCCTGAGCAAGAGCAACACCCAGGCTCTAAAAACTATCTGGGCATTGTGGCTTGTGGCAGGCACCTGTAATCCCAGCTACTCGGGAGGCTCAGGCAAGAGGATCGATTGAGCTCAAGAGTTTGAGGTTGCTATGAGCTATGACACCACAGAATTCTACTGAGGGTGACAAATTGAAACTCTGTCTCAAAAAACAAACAAAGAAAAAACCACTAGAAAAGTAGTCCGATGGAGATCAAGAGCAATTAACAGAAAATTAGAAAGGAATGTGGGTCTGGAGGACAAATCATTATAAAATATGAATCATAGCATCTGCCATCACAGTTACAGAAATTTACAGTAATTTTAAGAGTATTTATTGCTAATGATAATATATCTTTGTGATGTTTTCACTATGACAAAACTTAAAACATAAAATTAGTAAAATTTATCAAAAACAATTGTTACTATTGTAAAAATTATTTTCCCCTAGGCTCAAGTCAATATTGCTGTTTTGGTCCTTGACCTCAAAACATTCATAAACATTAATGTTGCTAGGCCTCAAAATGTTTAGGTCATATATGAATAATTAAAAACTGCTGCAAAATGTCTTACCTAAGTGGGGCACAGTAACAGGAGCAAACCTGGAATATCAACTGTTATTATACAGGCTAAAAAAGAAGCCATGTACTGCCAGTTAGAACCCAGGGAACTGATGGCCAATCAATTTTAATCTTATACCTTCTCTGTGTTAGGTAACTGCAAAAATTAATATGACATAATTCTTCTCACCCAGGAGATTAATTTAGTTGGTAAGAGAAACATGTATTTAGAATAGGCTCTACTACAATGCAAAACATCCAATAATAGAAACATGAACTAAACTCTTATTTTATTTTGTAAACATGAAATAAGGAGCAATTACTCCCCACTGTGGATGGAAATTCTTAAAAGAAGAAGTAACATTTGAAGTGGTTTGCCTCATGGATGTGTTGCCTCATCCTCTCTGGAAGTCCCTATGTTGTTCCCCTTTGCATCTCCACCAACTAGTAGATACGTGGCACATAATAGGTGCTCTGATGTGAGTAGAATAAATTAATGAAGAAGGTAATCAATCGAGTATTTAAGCATTATTCTCATTAACAAAATCCCACAACAATTCAACCTTCAGCCTCTCCTAATTCTGATCTTATCTATTGTTACTATTGCTTCAGTTATCTTTGAGTAAAAAGTAAGCATGCAAATGCCTTTTCTATAAAGAAAGAAAAAAAAAAAAAAACCTTTCCATTGGCACAAAATCTGTGTCACAAGTAAATAGCAAACACTTAAAATCTGTCTCTAACCAACTTGTCTAACCTCATTTTTTCCCCTATTGAAGACCCTGTACTTCAACCAAAATAAAATTCTAACTGTTCCCTAAACCTGTGTTTTCACATTTTATTTACTTTACCTGAAAGCTTTGTCTTCTACATCCAGGAATCAACCCCAATTCAGCCTTTAGGACTGAGTGCCATGGTTACAACTACAATAAAGCTGAGCTAACATACCTCAGTTTCTTTGCAATGCCACAGTTTCGGAATACAGTTGACCCATGGTACACACAAGGGATTTCCAGGCCTCCACCCTCTACCCCAAATGTATACATCCAAGCCTGCAGTTGGCCCTGAGGGATCTTGCATATAGAAAATCAGCTGCTCCATAAAAGCAAGTTTCAATCTGTATTTTCAATCTGCTTTTGGTTAAAAAGATCCCTATGTAAGTGGATCCCTGCAGTTCAAACCCTATTGTTCAAGGGTCAACTATACTAAGAAATCTACATCATAATTTCTAAATTGAATTCATGTGTGTATATATTACTAAGAAATCTACATCATAATTTCTAAATTGAATTCGTGTGTGTATATATTTATATATTTATATACACACATATGTAAAATATATGGACTTACAACTTAAAGTACTTATGTATAACTTCTTGTTCAGAATATGTTAAAATAATTTTACCCTTTTAAACATTGGGCTTCATTATGGAAAGGCTAGCATTTGAATGACATAGAATAATACCAAATAAAAGACAGTTAATTTACCATTTATAAAAGAACATGAAAATTAGTTGTTCCGGGACTATTTCCAAAATCTACTTTAATAATTTTAAGCCAAAATGTATGAATGTTTATAAAGACAAAAGCTTTTTTTTAGAAAATGCTTTTCTGGAAAATGTAATGATACTTTTAGGTAGTTCTAATGAAAATAAATGTGCTACACAAGCCACACAAAATATGCTTTTGTGTTCTTCCATTATACATATTTTGAGCTATGATTTTAAAGTTTCACGTATTGAAAAATTATGTAAAATGTTCCATCTTTTAAAGAAAAGAAAACTGTAATAAGCTTCGTGGAAATACAGCTAGCCAAATAGGGACTGTCTGGGAATAGAAAGGAAAATTCCTACTGAAAATGGAAATCATAGCATTTCTCTGAATACAATATTATAATCATAAATTTAATGATTAATATGATTTGGGGCAATTTCACTTTGCCTTATTGTTTCTATATGGTTATGCATGATTATGGAATTTAACTATAGTTCTAGTAAAGTTTCTTCCAATGTCACACTTTTCATCATTCCTAATTACACCTGTAGCAAAATCATTTTTAGGAAACCAGCTTTCTGTGTCTATTATTAAGATTATATAAATTATTTCTGCACCACAGAAAATAACCTCTATTTTCATCACTTTGAAGTATTCTTTACTTTTCTCTCTAGAATTATGATGTTCCATTAGCTGATGGTACAGGGTTTTGAGTACTTTTCAGAGTTTTGCCATCAGAGGTATCCTTAATATGCTTATTAGGCCTTAGAGAATGCTAGTTTTCTTATACAAAGGGAGTTTTGAGCCTTCATTAGGTTGTTTTCCAAATGCTTTAATTTTCAGATACAGTTTAGCACAATTATGGCTGCTTTAAGCAGGGATGTTTGAGAAATAATGTACACAGCAAAATGCAAAAGCACAGAGTAGCCAATAAATAAAAAACCCAAAGTGACATGGTTTAGTATCCCATATGCCAATGGGAAAATGTGTATTTTGTGATATTAACTGTGATAATTTCAAGTATTTCACAATTTG
This sequence comes from Loris lydekkerianus, assembly GCA_963574355.1. Taxonomy (NCBI): domain Eukaryota; kingdom Metazoa; phylum Chordata; class Mammalia; order Primates; family Lorisidae; genus Loris; species Loris lydekkerianus. The sequence goes on from CAUYPK010158123.1 coordinate 16,236, forward strand.
ACAAATAAGTTCAAGAATAGCAATGTCCCTGAAATTGCATGCATCCTTTGAATGTGAATTAAAAATACAGTATTATTTATATGGTAGGTGCTAGAATAGAGTGTATAAAAAATAAAGGCCAAATATATCTTATTAAATAATGGAGGATAAAAGAGCTTAATAATATGCATATTACCAAGAGTATGTATTCATACAATGAGTTAACAGAAAAAGTGGATTATAAAGCATTACAAATAATATATTCTAAATATGTTTTTTAAAAAGTGACTGTGAGTTATGTTTCGAAGAGATGGGAATATTTAGCCTATGTCCAGACCAAGTATTGTTTTCTCTGGGCTAAATATTTTCAGTTCTATAATAACTCATGTGGCATAAGGTTAAGTCCTTCCATCATCTTAGTCACATCCCTTTGGATATAACACTACCTTGACATTGTTCTGTGAAAGATACAAAATAGAAAATAACGCTTAAAGTATTGTCTGATTAACATCTTGCATATATTGTTCACTCAAGTTGAACTCACTTTCTCAATCTGAGAGATTACATTGTCTTACAAAGGATTATACTCCTTGCTGGAACATGGAAATATTATCAATATTTATTGTCAATTAATTCACTTTTTTCTTACTGACGTATCCTGGACTTTATGGGATAGCATATGAGACAGAATATTTGAAAATAAAATATCGTTTGGGATAGTAAGATTGTCAGCTCGAATAAAACATTGCTCTAAATAGAAATATAAATTTTAAGAATATTCTCAATAGTACTCTATAACAGCTTCAGAAAAGGAAGCATATTCAAAAAAAAATAATTAAAAAAGCTAATACTTACTGGGGGTGGCGCCTGTAGCTCAGTGAGTAGGGCGCCAGCCCCATATGCCGAGGGTGGCGGGTTCAAATCCAGCCCAGGCCAAACTGCAACAAAAAAATAGCCAGGCGTTGTGGCGGGCGCCTGTAGTCCCAGCTAAAAAATAAATAAATAAATACATACATACATACATATTGAATTAAATTCTCTTATTTGATCTCATTTGAAAATATACTTGCCTCACTAACATATCAAA
>CAUYPK010158124.1:0-30218 GCA_963574355.1 Loris lydekkerianus
CTATGGGTCTTCACAACTGGGATGAAGGGGTTCTATGGATCTTCACAACTGGGAGGAAGGGGTTCTATGGATCTTCACAACTGGGAGGAAGGGGTTCTATGGATCTCCACAACTGGGAGGAAGGGGTTGTATGGATCATCAGAACTGGGAGGAAGGGGTTCTATGGATTATCACAAGTGGGAGGAAGGGGTTCTATGGATCATCACAAGTGGGAGGAAGGGGTTCTATAGATCATCACACCTGGGAGGAAGGGGTTCTATGGATCATCACAGCTGGGAGTAAGGATTCTATGGATCATTACAACTGAGAGGAAGGGTTCTAAGAATCACTGCAACTGGGAGGAAGGGGTTCTAAATAAAAGGGAGATGAAGTGCTGGAGCCTAACTCAGATTGTGTCCAAGTCAGCAGGACCATTGCCCTGTATTTGCTGACCCAAAGTGCCACCTGCATGCTCCAGCCCACCTTGAGCAACCTTCTGGGGATACACCAGTTTATTCATCTTCTTCATCTCCCAAGGTCATTTTTGAGCCTCTTCAACTGAGAAGTCATTAAAAACCAGGAATGTGGAAAAACAAAGACAGACAATATGTCTGAGAATATGATGTACAACTGTTCTCAGAGTGGGATTGGTTAGTGCTACATCCAAAAATTCTGACAATACCAAGCGTTGATAAGACATGGAGAAATGGGTACCTGAGTACATTGCAACCTTGGCAGTGAGCAATGTGGGAACATCTAGTAAAGCAGAATAAGCGTGTTCCCCTCAAACTAGCAAGTCCACTCCTAGGCATACCCCTTAGGGAAGCTGTGGCATATTTCACATAAGAAACACCGATATGTGGCTATTACCACATGCATTCATCAGAATGAAAAAGTGAAAACATCCAAATGCCCATTTTCAGGGAAAAAAACAAGCCGGGAAGCCGTCATACAACAGAATAACACGAAGCAGTTAAGAATCATAGATAAATGTTTAAATGCTGAGCAAAAACAAAAAACAGACAGTAAAAAGGTACAATGACATCATTTTAAATAAGGTTTATAAACCTGTTAGACAAAGCTATGTAATTTTTATATGTAGTAAAAGTAGATAACCATGCGTGGTCAGGAGACAGCATAGGTCATAAAACAAAAGGAACAGAAAACTATTCATGGGCATGATAAACTCGTAATTCATGACATTGGTTTGATGGTAGAGAAATAAGATAGGGGAAGATTACAAACAGGGTTTCCACTCTCTTTGACTGTTTAGGTCCTTTAAAAACAATTAAAATGAATAGAACTTAATGTTCACATTTGATCACGTTGGAAGGTTCCATATTTAATTCTCTGTCCTAATCTGTTTTAAAAATAGTTGAGACTTTTTAAATAATTAATTTAAGAAAAAGAAGAGAAAACATAGAAAAGCACTGGGCCACGAGCTCCATTCATTGGCACGGCAAGGGCACATCTGTTGTAATTCCATGTCCTATCTTGGACAGGTCCACAGGGCAGGGTGCACAGTCAACAATTTTCTGAGTGGTCCTAGCTCAGTACTATCTAATTTACCCTGATAAAAGCATTGTGTGTGTGAAGGGAGAAGGGTCGGATGCACAGGATAAAACAGACTCTTTGAGGAGGAGTTGCTGTTTAAATAGGGAGAATGGGAGTCAGATGGGACCCAGCATCCTCCCTGCTGCAGCCCCTAGAATACTCCTCCATGAACCCCTGGGCTCTAAGCATGCGCAATTTGAAAAATCCCCCAGTCCAGTCCCTACAGTCCATAAGGAATCCAGATGACCTAGGCTGGGAGAAATGAGGGACCAAGACTAGGACGAGGCAAGGAAGGGACCCACGGAGGAGCTCACCCTCGGGGCCGCTCAAGTGCTGCCTTCACAAAATCCCTGCTTGCTTTCTCCTTGCCTTTCTCCCTTTTCTGTCCCTTTTATTTTCTGTTTTTGAAACAGTCTCTCTCTGTTGCTGAGGCTATCGCACAGTGGTTTTATCTTAGCTCACCACAACCTCAAACTCCTGGACTCAAAGGATACTCCTTGCCTCAACCTCCCACGTAGCTGCGACCACAACCACATGCCACCACACAGGGCTCATTTTTCTATTTTGGAGACGACCAGGTCTCACTCTTGCTCAGGTTAGTCTCAAACTCCTGACTTCAGGTGATCCTCCCACCTCACCTCCCATAGTGCTAGGATTACAGGTGTAAACCACAGCCATGCCAGCCTATTCTCTCTTTTTCTGAGAGCTATGGACCTGCTTTTCACCCCTCCTGGGAAGCAAGCTCCTAAGTACTAAAGCTTTGTGCCTGGTTCACGTACCCCTTCCCGAGTGCAAACCCCAAAGCCTGGCACACGGTAGGCCCTAAATATTGTGCTGAATGATTAGTTAAAGAAGGACAGAAGGAAAAACAAGGAAACAGAGAAGAAAGAGCAAAGAAAAGAGAAGGCAGCCGAAGGAAGGATAGACAGGGAACCTCATTCCCTCTTTCCAAAGCCCTCATCTGGGCTACCAGCCAACCTGGTCCAGCCCCTTTGCTGCTGGGGGCAATGAGTGTGGGTAATTGTCAGCTTTGGCCTTACTCATCCTTCCTGGGGGCCGTGTGCAAAGCAGAGGGTTTCACTTGCCCAGTGGGTACTAAATTATGGCTGTGGAGCTGGGTCCTGTGTAATTAAACAGCAGCCACAAGCCCTGGAGAGCCTGTGAAGCTTGCCAAGTGCATGGGTGGTTTGGGCCCTGGACAGGTAGTTCCTAATTAACTGTGGCCTGATTTTTACAATCCACAGTGCAGGGACCCACCTCCCTTGAGGCTGGTTCCATACCTGACTGTAGGGTGCTCTGCCCGGGGCTCTATGAATGGAATTGGGGGCCAGAAAAACAGAAGAGTGTGTGTGTGTGTGTGTGTGTGTGTGTGTGTGTGTGTGTGTGTGTGTGTATTTTGGTTGGAGGGAGAGGTTTTGTTAGAACTACTCTGAGTGAGAATAGCTCAGCCTCTCTGACTTGTTTTGCTTTCTCAGTCTCTGGGTCTCTGTGTCTCTGCTGCTGTCTTTGTCTCTCTCTGTCTCACACACGTCTGCACACACACACATAAATACAGATACAGGAGCACAAAGTCACAGATGAGATCACTCACAGACATACTAACACATGGCCAACCACAAATGTACACACAGAGAGACAAAGATCCAAATAGAGATGTACTCAGTACTCACAGATGACATAGGGACACTCACAGATGTCCCCAGTCCCCTTTCCCCCAGAGTTCCAGAGCCTGGAACAAATCTCTAGGAAGAAAGTATATTTAAAGATGATGTGAGCCTGAGTGTGGTGGCTCAGGCCTGTAATCCTAGCCCTCTGGGAGGCCAAGGCAGGTGGATCGCTTCAGCTCAGGGGTTTGAGACCAGCCTGAATAAGAGAGAGACCCCCATCTCTACTAAAAATAGAAAAAAAAACCCCAAAACCTAGTTTGTCATTATGTCAGGTATCTGTAGTCCCAGCTACTAAGGAGGTTAAGGCAAGAGGATCTCTTTGAGCCCAAGAGTTTGAGGTTGCTGTGAGCTATGATGCTACAGCACTCTACCCAGGTGACAGAGTGAGAATCTGTCTGAAAAAGATAAAATAAATAAATAAATAGGATGTGAAGTACCTACGAAAATCTGCTGAACCTCTTCATGATGATAAAAATCTTTGTTTTTTTTAATTAAATCATAGCTGTGTACATTAATGTGGTCATGGGGCACCATACACTAGTTTCATAGACCGTTCAAAACATTTTTATCACACTGGATATGTTATATCTTTTAAATGCCCTCCACATGGTCATCAGAACTTGGAAGCGCCTCCCGCCTCCCGACAGGAGAGGAGTGAATAGTGTGTGGCGGGGGTGGGGTGGGTGCTGCTGCCTTTGCTCCTCTCAGCCACCCGCCTCCCCAAAGCGTAACCTGCCAGGATTCGGGACTCTCTGCAACATGCTCCAGGACTGGCCACGGACAGACCTGAGACCAAGACGTTGGTTTTTCATGTTCTTCGTGGCTTGCTGCTTCTCTTCTTGGAGCTTTCTACACTAGTATCTTGTATCCTGCGCTTTCCATTCATTATCATTTCCCCTTTCAAGATAACACAGATTTTGGAGATGTGACAAACCTTGTCAGAAGCACTGGGGCTGGGCAGCGCCTGTGGCTCAAAGGAGTAGGGCGCCGGCCCCATATGCCAGAGGTGGCGGGTCAAACCCGGCCCCAGCCAGAAACTGCAAAAAAAAAAAAAAAAAAAGAAGCACTGGGGCTGAGCTCCAGGCACATCTGACTACATATCAGGCTGCCTCCACACCACTCCACTGCACTGTGAACATGAAACACTAATTAGTGCTACTATTCCTCGAGTGCTTTGTGTGGTACATGTCTGAGCTTAATTTTTCCTTAATTTTTGCAGCTCCCTGAGAGAAAGGTTGTCCCCAATGGGCTCACAGAGATAAGGGAGCTTGTCTGAGGTTGTACAGCAGACAGATAAAGGAGCCAGGATGGGAACCCATGCTCTCTCTTGCTAGAGTGTGAAAGGCTGACATGATCAATAGGAGGAAGACTGGAAGAGAGGTCTGCAATAGAAGTCTAATATAGGAGCTATCAGCACATAGATGGTGTTTAAAGCCATGATTCTTTTATATTTTTATTTCTTAAATAAGAGTTGAAGAAAATAGGATGTGTTGACACCTGTTAATTATTGGCAGTAGATATGGTGGTGTTTGGAATATTATTCTTTGTACTTTTTGGGGGGGGAGGGGGACAGAGTCTCACTCTGTCACCCTGGGTAGAGTGCCCTGGCGTCATACCTCACAGCAACCCCAAAGTCTTGGGCTCAGGAGATCCTCATGCCTCATCTTCCTGAGTAGCTGGGATTACAGTTATGCAGTACCATGCCTGATAGTTGTTCTATTTTAAGTAGAGATAGAGTCTCTCTTGTTCAGGCTGGTCTTGAACTCCTGAGCCAAGCAATCCACCCACCTTGGCCTCCCAGAGTGCTGGGATTACAGGCGTGAGCCACTGCACCCAGCCTTTGTACTATTTATTCTTTTTTTCTTTGTACTTTTTACTATGTTTGAACTTTTCCTAATAAAAATTAATCAATTAATAGTTTATAAAACCACAGAAGCTTTAAACTGCTGGACAATTCTGTCACGAGTGCTTCAGTTCTAAAGTGTGAGTGCCAGCAACAAGTTGAGAAGCCAAGTTCAAATCTCCCTGTCACTATCTGAAGCTCAGTGACCGGGGGTTGGCCCTGACTTCTCAGGGTTTTCAGTGCTGATCATCTAGAATTCAAGCTGGTGCCCCACAGCGCCCCTGTCTGCTCCAATTTTTCCCACCACATCTCATCCTAGTCCTACACATAAGAAATTCCCCATCAAGAAACTGAGGCTCTGAGAGGTCAAGCAACTTGTCCCAAATCTTTGCAGCAAAGAAGGAGCGGAGTTGGGATTAGGACCCAGGCAGGGTGACTCCAGGCCTCAAACTCCTGACGGTTCTTGGTGAGCCACAAGGTCTTCTGAACCTCTGGGACAAGACCCAAAACAGACAGCCTGGATCTGACTCTGTTAATTGAACCAATTATCTATCATTAGCCCATAAATGTTTATTGACGACCTACTGTGTAGCAGCTCCCAGTGTGCCTGGCCAGGGAAATGTGGAGATTAATAAGCCACAGCCCTGGTCTTAAGAAGCTTGTGGTTAAGAGAAGCCAGTTTATAAACCAACATATAAAACCAATGGGTCAGGGCCGCTCCTGGGGAGATGTATATATTAAGAGGGTTGCTGTATGGGAAAGGGTGGTGATCCCAACAGGAAAACACAGACCAGCAAGTGGAGTCAGGGCAGACCTTTCTCTGCCATCCCTGCAGGATAAAGCCCACCATCCTTAGGCCATGAGTTGCAGAAACTCCTTTCTGGTAGAAACTGCTGGTTATGGGAGCAGCGTGAGTGTGGCTTTTACCTTTACAGGAAGGCGAGAAGACAAAAACCCTGTCGTTTTACATTTCACAAGAGATGGTGTTTTAGATGCTCCTTTGGGACAGTTTCATTGTTCTGAGAAAACTACTAGAATTTACTTATGCATGAAGTAGAGGCCATAACTGGAAAAGGAAATATTTAGGACTCAGTAGCTCAAAGGAGCCAAGTTACTGTGTGAGAAGAGGAGATGGCTGGCCGGGCACAGTGGCTCATGCCCGTAATCCTAGCACTCTGAGAGGCTGAGGCCAGTAGATCACTGGAGCTCAGGAGCTGAAGACCAGGCTGAGCAAAAGTGAGACCCCCGTCTCTACCAAAAATAGAAAAACTAGCCAGGCATTGTGGCGGGCCTCTGTAGTCCCAGCTACTTGGGAGGCTGAGGCAAAGAGGATCACTTGAGTTCGAGAATTTGCGGTTACTGTGAGCTATGACGCCACAGCGCTCTAGCCTGAGGCAAGAGCAGAACTCTGTCTCAAAATAAATAAATAAATAAAAATTTAAAAAATGTTTAAAAAAGGAGATGGCCCAGGTGGAAGGGCTTCTTTGCTGAGGAATTCTTCATTCAGGACCCCTCAGGAGTCACCCGTGGGATTTAGGAGATACACTAAACCCCTGAACTTGTGAGGAAAATGTTCATTTGTGCTCCCCACCCTGGCAGAGGGTCCGGAGCTTTCATCAGATTTTCAAAGGACTCTGGAATCACCCAAGAAAGTTAAGGAAATACAATTTTCTAAAGCCGTGCCTGGCTGTCATCACATGTTCTTCGGATGGCATGTGTCTCAGGAGCTGAGACCCAGAGACGGTGAGAAGGGCCAGCACCCGTGGGTGCTCTCTCCCAGGTGGTGGAGGCAGGACCGGGGCACAGTTCAACATGGACTAGACTGCCCAAAAGCATGGGTGTTTCAATCCACACAGCCAGAAATTGGGAAATATTTTCATGTTAGGGGACTGGGTTTTGATACTACCGTCCAAGTGAGATGGCACAGGTAGCGAGGAAGGAGGAAAGACAGCCTAGACAAGGGGTAAGGAAAATGCCTCCCTCTCTCTGGGCTCACTTGGATGCATGAGACCCTTTAACAGGGGTGTCCAACCTTCTTTTCTCTACTGTACATTGGAAGAATAAGAGTTGTTTTGAGCCACACATTAAATACACAAATGCTAATGAAAGCTAATGAGCAAAAAGAAGTCCATGTGTACTTTCATGATATCCGACATCAGAGATAAGCAAAAAAAGTCCTCACAAAATCAGCCTGTGGCTGGACACCCCTTAGTTGGGTGTTAATACCTGCTAGAGGGCAGCCCAAGAGGTGGGAGGAAGATGGCCCTGCCCCCAGAGATGGGCAGGGACTGGGCTGGGTCCAGGCCCAGGCTAGCCTCTGGACCCAGAGAGCAGAAACCCCACGGCTTTCCTGGGCTGAGATGGCCTCCTGGCCTTCTGAACCACCAACACTCTTTTGCCTCAACATTGGCTCCCCAGTGCCCAGGAGAAAGTCTGGCCCTTGGAAGGTGATGAATGAATTAATGTCCTCTACTAGGCCGTGAATGTCTTTAGGGGAGGGACGGCATTTGGATCGCTACGGCATTGCCCCTCCCTATCCCCCTCGCCTGCCACAGGCCCATCTGAGACCAGGGAGCTGAGTCCCTTCTTCCCCTTACAAGTTCTCAGCTCAAAACCCTTGGTTCCAGGGATCAGCCTGAGGGGCAAAGTGGTCTTTACGGATGAATGACAGAGACCCTGCTAAGCTGAACCAGGAAATGGAGCAACTATCCTGCTGGCCATGGCCAGGCCTGTTTTGTTGTCGTTTTTTGTCTTTCTGAGCAGTGACAGTGTTTTCAGCTGAGGTCCTCAGCGGAGCTCCAGGTGCAGACACGGGCATTTGTCCTCTCTGCGTTTACTTGTTCATTTATCTGCTCACACACCTACTCTCTCACTCACGTCTTCAGTCACTCGACGACTGTACTCATCTGATTCATTCATTTGTTCATTCATTCAACACCCACTAAACATTGTGCAAAAAAAGAAAAACTGCCGAGGAGGTATAGAGATGCTTCAGACACGGGCCTCTTTCCCGGGAGCTCACAGACTGGGGTGAAGGAGGTAAGAGACACAGACGCAAATAGTTATACGGCAGAGTAGGAAGTAGTAAATGTCGTGAGAAATGTACAAACGCATCACCAAAGGGGCACGAAGGAGTCGAGGTCTTCCAGCTCAGAGGAGAGATCAGAGGCAGCTTCCTGGAGGAAGCAGGAGTGGGTGAGGATAGCGGCTTGTACGGGAAGCTTGAAGCTGCTTAATCCACGGGCATTTTATGTAAGTCAGCTGCATGTACCAAAGAATGGGTTATGATGGAGATGGGAGAGTATTAAACCTCCCCCAAGTCCTCAATTGCTTCTAGCACTCCACGTGTGACCTGGAAGCACAGGTTGCAAGCTCCAGCCGGGCACAATTCCCTGAGTCTCTACCTTCTCACTATGGGAAGGGATATAGCCAGTGGGGTTCTGGCAGGGGCAGGGGAACTTCTAAAGCCTGGAGCCTCCTGTGATGGTAATAGCTTTTACAGTCACCCAAGGGAGAGAGAAAGAGCCAGAAAGGGTGCAGCTCCTGTGAAGGAGAACACAAAAATGGCAGATGATAGTAGGCACAGAACTTGGAGACCAATGGATGGAGCTTTCAGTCTGAACATTGGGAGCACATCTGAGCCTGAACCTGGTTCCCTGACACCTTGACATGCAGGTGGGTGGGGCTGGTGCAGACATCTGCACCCCTTTTGAAGAGCTCCCTAAAAGCCTGTACTGCTTGGCCTGTCTGCTCTCCCCAACCCCCAGCCCACAGCGTCTGGCTGAGCTGTGTGCAGGGCGTCTGGCCCCAGGGAGAGGTGGGGTGAGCCGCAGTCTATACCTACACGCTATAAATAGAGCAGCTCAGGTGGCTGCTCACTCAGACTCCCTTCCCTAGCTGTAATAGCACCAAGCCTTTCGGACACCTAGACCATGGACCCTGGAGATTGCACCTGCATGTCTGGTAAGCAGGGAGGCCCATCCTGGGGTCCTGGAATCTTGTACCAAGTTCCTATGGGGAGCCTGAAGGACTCTGATTAACACTTCTCTTTGTTCCCATTAGGAGTTACCAATGGCATCTATCCCAGCCTGGCAACCTATGGGGAAGCTCTAACTCTCTACTGTTCCCAGCCTGATTTTCTGGAATTGATATTCTGGCTCAGGCAATAGCTAAGAGAGGGACCTGAAAACCGTGGTCCTTCTAGCTGCTGGCCCTTAAGGGGCAGCCACCAGACTGGGGAGAACTCTGGCTTAGAACCTCGTTTGGGTCTATTGCTGCCATTCACTCACCAACACTTTTTTTTGTTTTGTTTTGTTTTGCAGTTTTTGGCCAGGGCTGGGTTTGAACCCGCCACCTCCAGCATATGGGGCCAGTGCCCTACCCCTTTGAGCCACAGGCGCCACCCAATTCACCAACACTTTTTTTTTTTTTTTTTTCAGCTTGCTTGTTCATTCTTCTTCGTTTGCAATACTTTTTGTTTGTTTGTTTTCTTTTTGTTTTTTTACTGTTCTTCCTTTGGCGATGCTCTTTCCCGTTGCCTCCCCAGTAGCTGGGATTACGCCCACCACAACGTCCAGCTGTTTTTGATGTTAGTAGAGACGGGGTTTTACTCTGGCTCACTGCTGCTCATACTGGTCTCAAACCTCTGAGCTCAGGCAATCCACCAGCCTCGGCCTCCCACAGGGCTGGGACTACAGGCGTGAACCACCACGCCCGGCCACCAACACTTCTTATTCTTGGTCCTCAGTTTCCTCATCTGTAAAGTGGAGTCACCCATTCCCAAGAGCTCACATTCCAGGGCTGCTGTGAAAGTGCTAAAATCATTAAGCATTTACAGACATCAGAGAAGTTGTTTCTAAATTGTGTGGACTCTTTAGTCTCAAACCACTGAACTCCATGGAAGCGTATTATCCAAAAGAGAGAAGGAGTCAGGGTTCAAAGCCAAGTTGGGCTTTTCAGCCTTGGAAAATGGCATCAAGAAGTCTCATAAGCCTTACTTGTCCTTAACAGGAAATGTTTGTACCAAAAATTTGCAAAAGAGACAAGAGCTTCCAGTATTTTGAAATTCAAAATGATAGATGAGGTGATTTATGTTTTTAAGTGTGAATGGGGTGGGAGGGGGGAGTCTTATTGTTTTTGTTGTTTATTTTTTTTGAGACAGTCTTATTCTGTCACCCTGGGCAGAGTGCCCTGGCATCAGCTTAGCTCACAGCCACCTCAAACTCTTGCCTTAGCCTTCAGAGTAGCTGGGACTGCAGGTGCCTTCCATAATGCCGGCTAGTTTTGCTGTTTTTAGTAAAGATAGGGTCTGGCTGTCACTCAGGCTGCTCTCAAACTCATGAGCTCAGGCAATCCACCCACCTCAGCCTCCCAGAGTGCTGGGATTAGTTGCAAGCCACTTCCCGGCCCATGTGGATGGCTTTTATGATACAAGAATAAAGTGTGGCTCTTGCTTTGGGCTTGCTTGGGTCCCCTGGTGTTTCTTCTGCTCCTTCATGGTTTCTGTCTTGCCTTGAGAAGGTGAGGACGGCATGAAGGGCTTGGAGAGTTCCCAGAGGAATCTTAGGCTTGGAAAATGTGGCCCAGTCTACCAGTTCTCAAACCTTACTGCATGTCAGAATCATCAGGATTGCTTTTTTAAAAAACCTGATTCCCTTTACCCACCCAGACTTAGAATATCTCAAGGGTTGGGCCCAGGAGTCTGCTTTTTAACAAGTGTCCCAGGTGGTGCTGAGGCAGCTCTCCCAGTTCCCGTCACAACCTGTGACTGGGAGCCACTGGATGGTCTTTGACACTGAGGCGATGGTCAGCAGCAGCATCTCCCCTTGTCCAGACATTCCCCAAGGACGGCCCAGAAACCCTGCCACAGTGACAGTCGGCAGCACCCTATGTTCCCTGCTCCATCTCCTCCTCACAGTTGTGGTGGCTCTGTCCTCTCTTCCAGGAGGAATCTGCATCTGCGGAGACAACTGCAAATGTACAACTTGCAACTGTAAAACATGTCGAAAAAGTGAGTATGTGGCCGGGGCACCAATAGCTGGGAGCTGAAAAGGCCCGATCCCCCATCCTTGAGCTTCAGCCATGGCAGGATTGAGGGGGCTCTGATGCCTTTTACCCATTTGGGAGAGATCTGAAATTAAGGCCACACAGAGATCTTCCCCAGGCCACAGCCGACGTGGGGTTGAGAGCATCCACGGTGTTTAGGGCTGGAAGGGGGCTGAGAGGTGGTTCTGTCCTGCCCCAGTGGTGACAGGGCCAGAGCACTGGCCTGGAGCCACGAGCCCTGGGCACTAGTCTCACCTGTGCCACTGTCCAACGACATTGGCAAACCCCTTCCCTTCTCTGGGCCTCTGATGGGCTCCAGATGACCCCTGAGATCCCTTCTAGTTCTAACATCCTACAACCTCCTGTCCCAGGATTTTTGCTAGTGTGGATGGAGCCTTATGCACACTCTTCTTTTCCTACTTCCTCTAAGTGGTGAGAGGGACAGTAGTAAGAGTGGAGCGCTGGCCCAAAGCTGATCTGTGCATCCCCTGACTCTTCCAGGCTGCTGCTCCTGCTGCCCCCCAGGCTGTGCCAAGTGTGCCAGGGGCTGCATCTGCAAAGGGGGTGCAGACAAGTGCAGCTGCTGCGCCTGAAACCCATCGTCATACTGGGAGAGAGGCCAGGGGAGCATCTGTACAGTGCATGAATGGAAAAGGTGGAATGATTGTACAATAGCTTGTGCTTTTTATATATTTGTCCAAATGTGGTGTTGGTGACATTCATGTAAAGTGTTTGCAGCAATAAAGTTTTCCCTCGTGGTTGTCTGGTGGCCCTGAGTATTGTTTTCTCTTAACCAGCAGAACTAAGAAGGGCTGGCTCTGTTGCAGATCCTGCAGCCGCCCACCTGCATCCCCTATGCAGACGGCTACTTACTGCAGTGTCCTCCTGCCCCCCTTCTGCCCAGAGCAGTGGTTCTCAACCTTCCTAATGCCTCAATGTATTTTCATTGTTACAAAGGGGTCGCGACCCACAGGTTGAGAACCCCTGGCTAGGGGCTTTCTCCTGCGGCAGAGTGTGCTTGAGCCATGCACAGGGCAGGCCAGGAGCACAGGGGAGTTAATGACCCTGGGAACAGCCCTTAAGGGAGCAATGAGAAATGGAGCTGATGGATAAATATACAATATCTTCACCCCTCAAATGGAACAACTCTGAAATTTGGGCTACGTTGACTCCCAGAAGTCCTCACTGAGCTCCAACAGCCCATTGCCATTACCTGCTCATTAACACAATCCACAGTGACTTCCTTCCATCCCTGTCTCATTTCCCTCTTCCCCAACTGGTGATTCCTGGGATCCCCACCCAAAGAAACTACTCGCACAGGGTCTGTTTCATGGGTAACCCAATCTTGGCCAGGGTCTTCTGGCCTAGCATCAGTAGCTGTGTAGTGGACTTGAGCATTGAATCAATCATGAATAAAGTCTGTGTTTAAAGAAAATCTCCAAGGCCAAGACATTGAGGGCATTACCTGACCTAGTTGTTTGGCCCAAATTGGGTGACCAGACAGATGTAGATCAGGAAGAAGAAGCTGGTGGAGATACAGAAACAACATCTCAAGCAGGCTTCCTAAGAATAGACTTCCTAGATGGACAGCTGAGAAAGCCAAAGTCCCTGAGACTGGCATGGGAGCAGGAGATCACCACCTGTCACCCTCAGCAGAGCTGAAGGCAAACCCAAGCTCTGAGTGGTGTTCATGCATGCCACCAAGAGCCTGAAGCAGGGCAGGGCAGAGATTGGAGCAGTCCCCCACCACCACCACCACCACCACCAGCCTCTGTCAAGCAACCATCAGATAAAGGAGTAGATGAGTAATGCAGCCTTAACCAAGGTCACAGAGCAGCTCCAGGGTGTCCTGTTGAGCTGGGCTTAGTTGGCAAAGCAAGGAGCAGGATTTACTGAGTGCTTCCTGCTGCTGAGCACTTTCATTACCCCTTCTTGGAACTCTCTTGTGGCCTCCCTGGGAAGGTTTTCACCCTCTGTCTGTGAGTTGCATCTTAGATCCAGTGACAGTGCAAAGGAAAGGGTTTGGTCTTGGGACAGACACTCTACCCTTCCCTGGCTCCATGACCTTGAGCAAGACATCTAATCTCCCGAGGCTCAGTTTCTCCCTCATGGGGTTGTAAGAGAAAACCGTAGCATAGCAGCTATGCACATAGTAGGTGCCCCATAAACAGAGAATTTAATAGCTCTAAGCCCATTTTAGGCTTCTACTTACTAAACTCTGAGAAGGTCCCCACCTGGTCAGTCTATATAAATGCAGAGCTCTTGGGAACCTTGGGAAAGACAAAATGCTGACAATGATAACTTCCAGAGGGCACAGCAGTCCCTCGCATCTTCAGCGAGCAGGCTGGCTGTTGCCCCTGCAACCTCAGTCTCAGCACCCAGAGCAGGAGGGTGCCATCTCATCTCATTCAAATGCCTTTAGACCAGCTGCATTTAAAAAATCTTGTTTATTCCTAGCATATCCTTGAAAGAGAGAATCAGCCCTCAAATAATCATTTTAATACCAATACCAATAACTAACATTTATTGAGTACTTGATGAGCTGAACACCTAATATGTGCCAAGCATTGGCCCAAGAAGTTCTCTAAGCATCATCTCATGAACCCTACACAATCAAGACCACTTCAGAACCAGACAACCAGGGTCCTTCTCTGAGACCTCTGCCTTAATGGGTCTGTCCCTAGTCTTTCCTCCACACAGAAGAAGCCTGAGGGTCCAAAAGGATGTGTCCAACTGGAACTCATGTTCATCCCTTCCTCTAAGTCCTCTTTACACCATCTAGACAATATACCTGGGACCTCCAAAGCTTAATCCCAAAGTCTGCACAGTCCTCCTCCCCAGTCTGTCCTCCTGATGGTGGAGCATGTCGTCAGTCTGTATGCTTCTAGGCCTGAGAGGTAGCCAATGGCAGGTGTATTCAGGGATGAGAGGAGGTGTGATAAAGATTAGACATGCAAGGGTTATTTTTGTTTTATTTGTTTGTTTTAAGTTTTGTTGTTTTGTTTGTTTGTTTATTTGTTTGAGACAATCTGTCTCTGTCACCCTGGATAGAGTACAGTGGCATCATGGCAATTCACTGCAAATTTAAACTCCTGGGCTCAAGGTATCCTCTTGCCTTAGCCTCTTGAGTAGCTGGGACTACAACCATGTTTGACAACCCCAGCTAATTTTTCTATTTTTAGTAAGATAAGGTCTTGCTCTTGCTTGGACTGGTCTCCAAGTCCAGAGCTCAAGCAATCTATTCGCCTTGGCCTCCCAGAGTTGTAGGATTACAGGTGTGAGCCACCACACCCAGACTGGACATGCAAGCTTTTATGTCTATGTAGAGTGGAATAAGTCAGAATAGGAAGAGAAGGGGATGAACTAAAGGGTAGTCATCCCTTTTTGCTTTCACCGCAAGGTCTACAGATAAATATTAGGGACAGGCCTAAACTGCTATACAATTGTCATTCTGGAATGTCTATGTTAGATTCATTGCTTCTTGGATCCCCATCATCCTCTGTCTCAGACCCTTTTTCATTTTGCTGGAGTGTATCCTCATGCAATTTTTTACCTAAAGGTTGAATTAGGAGAAATTCTGGAGTCTCTGAATGTCAGAAAATATCTTTACTTTTTTCTCATGCCTGATTCATCATTTGGATACCAAAGTTTAAGTTCAATATCATTTTCTGTAAGCACTTAAAATACTCAGTGTTGCTGTTATGAACACTAACATGACCTGCCTTTGATTTCTCACTGGAAGTTGGAGGGTGTTTAACTTATCCTTAGAACTCTAATAAAATACCTAGTATAGGTTCGAATCTGGATTGTTTTTAAATTCACCCTGTTCTATGTTTGGTGAGCTTTTTCATTCTGAAGGCTTTGTCTTTTTTTTTTTTTTTTTTTTACTTAAGTCTTGGGTAAGCGCTTACTGTTTCTTTAATCATTTTTGCCCCTCCATTCTGTTTTCTCCTCTGGGACTCCTATTTGTGGTTATTGGTTTTCCTAGATCAACCCTCTACATTTCATAATATTTTCTGATATCATGCCTCACTCTCTTTCTTTTCATTCTGAGAAATTTCTCAGGATTTTTGCAATCTTTGTATTGAACTTCAAAAAAATGTATTGAACATACTTAAATACATAAGAACTCTTTCTTCTTTGCATGTCCTATATCCCTATCAGAATATCCTGTTTTTATTTTATGAATATTATGAATATTTTATGAATCATTTCCTGAATCTCTCTGATCAATTAAAGGTTTTAATTTTTTTTTTTTTTTTTTGAGTCAGGGTCTCACTCTGCTGCCCAGCCTAGCCTGCCATGGCCTCAGTCTAGCTCACAGCAATCTCAAACTCTTGGGTTCAAGCAATCCTTCTGCCTCAGCCTCCTGAGTAGCTGGGGAAAGTGCTCACCACTACACCTGGCAAATTTTTCTATTTTTAGTAGAGACAGGGTCTTGCTCAGGCTGGTCTCAAACTCCTGAGCTCCAGCAATCCTCTTGCCTCTGCCTCCCGGAGTGCTAGGATTACAAGCATGAGCCACCACGCCTGACCAAGGGTTTTAGTTTTTATAGTTAAGTTTTCTGTTTCTCAAACTAGTTTTGTTTCTTTGAGCTGAAATCAGACTCAGTGGAACCTGAGCTTGCTGACTGGCAGGCTTGGTTTTAGCATGCCTGGGTGTAGAGATGGCAGACAGTTTTGTCCACCCTTGGGGGGGTGTCAAAACAAGAAGGACCATCCTCTTGGGACTGACCCTTCTCTGAAAGCCCTGGCCCCTCCTAGGTGGATTACTCTGATTCTTTGGAGAAAATGTTGCAGTCTTAGCCTGGGGGGAAATGATGATGCTGCCCAAGTAGAGAGAGGTGCAGGAGGTCAACCTCACTACCACGTGGCAGCTGCCAGCCTGGGTTTTGTCCCTCTTTCCTCTCTGCTCTCCCACCTCAACTTACCCCACCAAACAAAACACAGCACAACAAAATCCTTCCTCTCCCAGGCATCCCTACTTCTCAGTATGAGCTGTGGCTTTCTCTGCTCCCATGCACCAATAAATATGGTCTGTTTCATTCTAGTATTCCAAAAACACATTTAAATCTCTGATTCCTTGATGTACTGTCCAAGCCGTCCTCCCCCACACAGATTTTTATTGTTTTTTTCTTTTTCCTTCTCTGTCCTTCATTTCTTTCAACAGATGTCCAGGAGGAAGGAGAGCTGCATCCATGTGCTCAGCTTACCATCTTGAGCCAAAAGTCTGATCCGGAATTTCTGTTGGTATTACTTTGAATCTTTGCAACAATTCTGCAGGATGGACAGTATTATCTCTGTTGTACAAGTGAGGAAACTAAGGCTCAGAAGGGAGGAGATCCTTGCCACATTCGGGCAGGACTAGCTGACAGAGAAGCTTGAAGATCATGAGAGAAGGTGAGCCGGAGGAAAGGAAAGGCCACAGGGAACTGTAAGCAGAGTGGTGACATGTGGCCCTGAGGGACAACACCTGAATGAGGAGGAAAAACACCAAGGAAACAGATTTTAGGTCAAGAAAAAGAGCTTTCTCATGACAGAACTGCCTGGAGCAGGAAAGTGCTGTGGCAGGAGGCTGACACATCATGGACTGTGTTTCTGTATTGCCTAAGGGACAATAAAGACCTCTGAGAGGCTGTGACTGTCTCTGCACCTGCTCGGGCCATACCTGAACTGGGGACACCAGAGAAGGACAACAGAGGAGGGTGTGGTGGGGAGGAGGTGGAGCATAGGTCACAGGACCGGGAGGCAAGGTCCTCACGTGGGCTACAGGGGGCGCTCCAGGCCCAGAGGCAAGTGCAGAAGTCATCTGAGCCCTGGGATGACTCACCTGAGCCTTGCACAAGGGTTGCACGTCACCTCAATCTGGCTGCCTTGGAGTCATCTCAAGACCCAAAGAGGATGGCTCTTCTTGTACAAGGTCACCTCAATCTGGCTGCCTTAGGGGCCCAAAAGAGCCTAGAAAGGGCCTAGGACCTTTAAAATACAGCTACCAGGAGGAGGTCAGGACAAGCTCTGCAAGGGCTCAGTAGGCCATAGGTGTAAAGGACCTTGGCAATGTGCAAGCCACCCAGATTCACAGAGTGCAGGCTTTTAAAATAATTTGCCAATGTAGTGAGCCCATAGTTCCACTCGTGGAATTCTATTCTAAGGAATTCACCATAAATTCAGGGGGAAAGAAAAAGAAAGATAGCTTCACTCACAAACAGATTCATTATAGAATAATTTACAATTGTGAAAAGCTGGGTGGAACCTGAAATTTAAGTCTATGAAATATGCAAGTAAGCCAGGGCCCAGGCACACAATAGGATATGACATGGCCATTAAGAATACAAAAACATAGGAAATGGTTATGGTATAATCTTAAACAGATGATACGGGCTACAAATTAGTGTGGTCATTCTTCTTTTTTTTTTTTAAGCCTCCTAGAATACAAAATATAGAAATGAAATACACTAAAATGTAAACAGCAGTTGTATTCAGATCATAGATAAAAGTTAATTTTTTCTTTTCCTTCTTTCTGTTTTTCAGAGTTTCCAAAGATTTACTGAAGTAGCATATTTTAAAATAAATAAATACATCTTTAAAAGAAAAAAAAAAAAGTATGTATCCTTTGAGCCAGAAATTTTACTTTAAGAAATGTTGTATCATAAGAAGAAAAAATCATGAATATACACATACGAATGTTACCAAGATGTTTCTCATGGCATGAAGTATAACAGTGAAGATTTGAAAACAACAAAAATGTCTCAAAGTAGGGAACAAGTTAAGTAAATCACAGAATGAATCTATTAAAATTATAGAAGTAAAACTAATGTCACGAATAGATTTCATAAGCTACCGATGAGCAAGGGAAAAAGTCATTTATAAATCAATGTGTACTACAGACTTCTGTTTTTATATTTGAAACGACTACATATGCCTTTTGTTTAATTTTCCAGAATTTTCTAAAATAAAGGAGAGGAGATGGGGAAGGGAGCTAGGCCCAGGTGTTTTTTTAAATCCAAGGCACAGATGGCTTGAATTGTCAGATTTTGTCTTTCAAAGACAAGGAAAGAATAGAATACTTAAAATTGAAATGGGCTTGGAAAATCTGGGCTATTTGACTGCAATAGACTCCACCAGCCTCACCATCCACCTTCAGGAAAGCTACTCCCTGAAGCGTTCTCACTTGCTTTTTTCATATTTGTACCCCAATTGCCTTTGCCAGGGACGCAGAGGAGTCCAAACACACGGGTTGGTGATACAGCAGAAATTGCAAAGCAGGTCTTCTGATCCCCCTGGCTTCTTTCCCTACATGTTTGAGCTGCTACAAATCATCAAGGGGATGTTACAGAATAAAGTAAAACAGAATTCCTCAGCTTTGGCACTATTGACATCTGAGGCCAATCTTTGGGGGCGGGGGTGTCTTACGCATTTTAGGATGTCTTGCGGCATCACTGGAGACTACCCATTAGATGCCAATAGCATCACACCACCACCATCACCACTATCAATACACAAACAACAATGTCTCTAGACATTGCAAATGTTCCCTGGCGGCCAAATCACCGCAGTTGAGAACCACTGAAATAAGGCCCTTTGTGAGAAGGAACTTTGATCCTAGGTCATTTCTGGGGGAAGGTGATGCGGCCTGGCCCTGTATCTAATTAGCTACTAATTAGGAGGGGACAGAGGAAAGTCTAGTTTATGTGAAAAGGCACGGATGCTGCCACTCTGTCCAGACTTCCAGCAGCTTCTATCTCACTACATGTTGATTTATTAACCAGCTTTCTCCTTTTCCCAGACTGTAGGTTCTTACACACAATAGACTTCGTCTTACTCATCCTTGTAGCTATTGTTTCTGACATGATGCTTGGATTAAAGGAGTGCTCAGTAAATATTTGTTGTATGAAATTGACATTCACCACACATTACTCATTTAGGTGAAACAGGATGGTGGGGGCTACCGGGTAACTTCATGAATACACGTTAATTCAACCTGACTCTTTGCATGATCAGCCTTCAAAGGATCCTGGCCCAAAGTCAGGTTCACTCAATTCTCACACTGATTCATTCACTCAATCACTCAACTTTCAAAGGACATTTCAGGTGAAGCTCTTTGCCAGAAGAGGGAAGACAAAGAAACAATCCCTCTTAGCTGAATCTGTTGTGGATATGTGAAAATACTTTTCTCCTCTCTTACAGGGGAGAAAATATCCAGACAAAACCCTACAGAAGTTCCAAGGAGGGGAAGTTATGTCTGACTGCAGGCAGGAGTGAAGACTTGCTGATAGAGGGGCATTTGAGTAGGAACTAGACAGAGATGAGGATTTTAAACAAGTAAAAAAAATTTTAAGAGACAGGGTCCCCCTCTGTTATCCAGGCTGGAATGCAGTGGCATGATCATTGCTTGCTGCAGCCTCAAATTCCTGGGCTCAAGTGATCTCCAGTGTCAACCTCTGTGTAGCTAGGACTACAGATTCATGTCACCACAGTAAGCAAATTTTTAAAATATTTGTAGAGACAGTGTCTAGCTATGTTGCTCGGGCTGGTCTTGAACTCCTGGCCTCAAGTAACACTCCTGCCTGGCTTCCCAAAGCATTGAGATTACAGGCATTAGCCGCTGTGCTTGGTCAAGGTGAAAATTGAAGCAGGATATTTCAAGAGGAGGTAACAGTGAGCAGAAGAATAGAGGCAGGAAAGCTTGGGGTATATTTCTGGATTAGCATGAGTCACATTTGCTTGGGACATGTGGGTGGGCCCAGACCATGAAGAGTTTATAAATGCAGGGTAGGGGGAAGTGGAGTTTTGTTATTTGCTAATCCCAGATCCTCCCAGATTTCTAAACAGGGGAGTGATGCTAGAATTACTATTTATTGAGCACTTATTATGTGTTAAGTGATCTGCATGAAGAATCTTATTTAATGCTCACCTTAGCCCAAGAGTAAGGAGGAGTCAGATCTACCTTCACTGAGGAACACCGGAGTGATTCCAACTTAGGTCTGTCTGACACCAAAGCCAGTTGCTCTTAAGAAGTCCAGTCTTCATTCACTGCAGTTGGCAAGACGATTCTGGCATCAGTGACAGGGTGGTCTGGGGGAGTGAAGGCAGTCTGGGGACCCCAATTATGTCCCTGCTTGGAAGCCCAGCAGCACATTCTAGAATGATCCTTGCAGTTCAGGGGCCCAGAGAGCTTCCTCCAGTGCCCTAGCTACAAATGGACCCTCATTCCACCATAACTCCCTCTTTCTGAGCCATAGAACTCTGGCTCCAACCATACATAAGACCCAGACTTCTGTAAAGGGTACTTCTTGGACCCCGGGCCACAGTGCTTCAACCAGTTCAGCCTGAATCCCTGACTTGCTTGGGGTTTAATGATTACTCCCTAAACTCCTCACTGACAGGAGATGGTGGGCTGCCTCTGTCCCTATTACCTTAACTCAAGAGTAAGGACTTTCAGCCCCTAAGGGAACACACTGTGACACAATGCTTAGAGCCAAGAGCAAACACCAACAACGGGGATATTGACCCAGCTTCTGGCATCAACCTGGCCACCTTAAGAAACCTGAAGGAAGGAAGCAGTCCTCTTGCCTTCCTTCCTGATCCCACCCCTTCCCACCAAGGACCAAAAAGAAGGGCAGAATCTCTTTGTGGCCTTAAGAAAGGTGCCTGACTAGGGAGGTCGCAGGAAGACAGAGGAAAGAGAACCACCAGCTGAGTCAGCCTGGCAGAGGGCAACATCTCCCTGACCGCTAGCTATCAATTTCAGTTATAATCACATATCAGCTGGTCTTATTCTTATACTAAAATTTAATTTTAAATAAAATCACTACTGCAGATGAGGCATCGAATCACTTGCCACAAACAGGAGGTAACCATGGAGACAAATATAGAGAAAATAAAGCAAAGTTATGCAATTTCTAGCTAGGTAGGGTGGTGTGCTGAGGCGCTCCCTGTTCTTTGCTGACTCCTGACCCCTCCGTCTGCTACAAAGTGGAGCAGAACCAGCATGGGTGAGGCACTGACTATATCTCGGCACCCAGCTGACTTTCCTTGAGGAGAATTTTTTATGTCATTTTGAGGTAATTTTATGAAATCATCTCAATAAGGGAAGCTGAACATGTGGCTCAGACTTGAAGTGAAGAAATGTTCAAGTTCCAGCTTCATTACAGCCTTGCTGCTGTGACTTTGGATGAGACCCATGTGGTCTCTGGGTCTCTTTATCTGTTAGAATAAAGCAGATGCTACTGTGGCAGTTTGCTGAAAGACCCTGTGGTATGTGGGGCAAAGACAGGTTAGGGAAGTAGGGGGGCTCTTTGCCAACATGAGGATAAGATTCCGGGTTTATCAATAATCTGATGACAACCGGAAAGCTAATGTCACAAAGGGGAAGAATTTAAGCCCCAGAACCCTCAGAACTTATTTATTGAAGCTCACAGTGATTACCCAAGTTCAAAGACATGGTCCCTTGCAGATAAGAGTGGGGCCCCTGATATCATGGCATGGAATCTGGTCCAGACCAGGGTTTACTTGGAGTGGAGAGTCCACCTCGTGGGGAGGTCTGAAGTCAGGGGGCTTTGACACCCTCCTGGTGTGGGTAGGCATCATGGGCCAGCTTGTGGGTTGACTCACAACTGCTGCAGGTCACAGAAGGCCTGAATGGGGCATTTCCAGTAGCCACAGAACTGCCTTGTGGGTAAAGAGAGGAGGAGGCAGGATGACTTTCTTTGCTGCAGACCTGAAGATTCTGCAATTCCATAAAATTTGCTTGGGGTATCAAAGCATTATCGGATACCTGAAGCCTAGCACATAGCATGCCTGATAACTGGAATCCATAGTGGCTTGAACTAAAGGTATCAGTGTGGGCTGAATACATTGTAGTTAGATTTAAGTCCTGGGTCTGCCCCCAGAACAACTCACCTTAATCTCTCTGAGTCATAGTTTTTCCAACCTACAAAACAGGGTTAACAATGCCTACCATAAGGACAACTGGAAGAAGTCGGCGACCCAGTATGTGAAGTATGCAGCTCCACAGGTGCCCCATAAAAGTAACTGGTGAAAGGAAAGTTCCCAGCAAGTAGAAGAAACTATCACAGTCACTAGCAGTTATCTGGTCAACCCATGTAAAAACTGGGCACATAATAGGGAGAGGTTTCCTGAAGTTCATAAAGCTACTAACTAGACAAGCTGGAACTAGAAACTGCAGAGCTCCTTGAGCAGTCCCCTTCTCTGGCTTGGCCTACCCTGTGGACAAAATTACTCATTCAACATTCTTTTTACTAATAAATCCAGATCTTTCCAAGAAATGAGCTTATTTGCAAATAAACCTATTTGTAATCTCTTTTTGTATACTATTGTTTACCCAGGCTCCTAAAATCCTGGCCAATTGCTCTCAGTCCCAGGAGAGTAAATTGAGAAATTCTTTAAGAACAATGTAACAGTGTCCGTCCCACATTGGACTGATTTCAATCAGGGTGTGAGACTTGCTGGGCTTCTTGCTCTTTTTCTGAGATCTGGGGATTTTCCATCCCTTAGGCGGTGTGACCCTGAGTCTACCTGGTCTTGTCTCATGGCCTTGATCCAACATGAATTCCTTTCTCCCAAGGAATCTTCTCCAAAGATAGGGTACAGGGCCCCAAGTAGGGCCTGAGATCTATGACTCAGGAGCTCAAGCTGACATCTGTAGTCCTGTATCATCACTTGTGTTTCAGGAAGCACAGAGCTAAAGCCTGTGAGGCTGTGCTATGTCAGGTAGGAGCTTTAGGGAAGCTAGGCTCCCTGCAAAGCCCTCACCTGACCTCATCACCTGCAAATGCTAAGAGCCAACATGGGTGCTTAGGCTCCTGCTCTGAGTGCTTTCTGAGCGCTTTCCAAATGCCATCGCATTTAACCCCCCACAAATCTATGAAGTAGGAACTACTTTTATTCCCATTTTACCCTGAAAAAACTCAAGGCACTAGCAACTTGCTAGTCATTTGCCACATTACAATTAAGGAGCAGAGTTACACCGTGAACCCAACCAGTGTGACTTCAGAGTCATTCATTTATTCACTTATTCAATAAATAATTGAATGAGTGCCCTGATGTCTCCTATATACCAGGAACTTTCACTTTGGATACATCAGTGGACAAAAATAATGATTCCTGCTCTCTTGTGCTTAAACTCTAGCAGGAGGACACTGACAACACAATAAGTATTGCAAATAAGTCAATTAGTTGGTTTGCTAGAAGGTGGTAAGTGCTATGAAGAAAGGTGAGCATGGTGGGATTCATGGAGAAAGTAAGAGCAAAGACTTAGAAACAAAGAAAGGAGAGACTTATGTGGAATTGCCTGCGAGAGGACAATCGCAGAGATAAAATTATTTCAGGTGGAAAGAATAAATAAATAAAATAAATGGGTCAGAAAGCAATAAAGGTGGGGGATTGAGAAGACCTCCTCCTGGAGTGATACACCTGCACAAAACGCTCCTTGGAGGCCACTGGGGGCTGAGAACTGAGGGATGAGGGGTAAGGTGCTTAGGAAGGATGCTGTGGTTTTTAGACTGCTTGATATCCCAGCCACCCTAGGGCAAAGGGGAGCTTGCTATCCCTGTCCAGAAGACTCAGTCTGAAGGAAATCTAAGTCCTGAGGGAGAATAGAGGCCAGACAGCGTTCATAAAGTGTCGCCCAGGCAATGAAGGTCCTAGATAAGAATCCCAGAGGCTTAGGCAGATAAGGATGAAGCAGAGTGCCCTCAGGCAAACTGAAAAGAGGCCTGGCACATTGGGTCACACCTGTAATCCTAACACTCTGGGAGGCCACGGCACAGGGATTGCTTGAGCAAGAGCGAGATCTTGTCTCTATTTAAAAATAGAAAAACTAGCCAGGTGTCATGGCAGGCAGCTCTAGTCCCAGCTACTTGGGAGACTGAGGCAAGAGGATTACTGGAGTCCAGGAGTTTGAAGTAGCGTAGCCTGGGGCAACAGAGTGAGACACTGTCTCAAACCCCACCCCCACCCCAAACAAAGACACAAACAAAAAAGTAATGCTACATTTGGCAAGCTCTGAGATATGAAATTACCACCATTGAGATGGATTTGGGTTGTCCCGGGGCTAGTCAGTATCAAAACTTACACCGGAATCCAGCCTCTGACTCTTAATCCTGCACTCAGTTTTTGGGCTTGGAGGATGGATACCTGCTGACTTCCTGCCCATGGCCTTACTTTAAAAACTCTTACCTGGAGTGAATTTCTTTACTGTGTTACTCCAGTGTGACTGGTTATTTCACCCCCAGTCTGGCCTGGCCTTCTTTGGGGGCCATTTCAGTTCCACCTGCCCCAAAACACAGACCCTTCTGTGAAAGCACTGGTGAGCAGATTTCAGAAAGTCCCAGAGGGACAGAGGACAGAGTGACACCACACAGAGCACAATAACAGGTTTTGAAATGCCTGTCACAGAGTTTCTTCCCAGCTCTGGTCAAGTCTCTCTTTTCTTCCACCCTTCATCCACCCAAGACTCCTGGCTGGCACTGCCTGTTGAAGAGAAGAACTCTGTCCCCCTCTCCATTTCCCCCGTCTCATCCTACCCTCACCACTGTGCACAGCAGTGTGGGGAAGGGAGGAGAGGTGGTGCAACAGAGTGTGGGTTTCTGTCCCAGCGTCATCCTGGGATGCGATGTCAGAACGTTAGCAACAATTTGGGCAAATAGGAGACTTACTGCCTAGTAAGAGACTCAGATCCAGACTTTGCATAGAAGGTAATATAATAGTTCCTCCAGACATTCTCAACGCAACTCAGATTTCCCCTCCTTTCATTTTGTGTCCAAATCCCTTATAAAAGCATTTATCATTCTTATTTACCTAAAATGCCTTTTATAAATAGAAAAATACCACCACTCTCTCCTGATTGTAAAATATGTCCCCTTCCTGAATGTGTGATGGATAGGCTAGGGCAAGTTCTAAGCCTGGCTGGCTCTGCCTCAGGATCATTCTGAGACCCAGGTGGTTTCCCTCCTCTCAGGCCTCACTTTTCCTTATCTGTATAATGGAGGGATAAGAGTCAGGGCGGCACTCGTAGCTCAGTGGATAGGGCGCCGGCCACATGTGCCAGGACTAGTGGGTTCGAACCTAGCCCCGGCCTGCTAAAAACAAAAAAGTGAAAGTACCCGGGCGTTGTGCTCCGGTAGTCCTAGCTACTCGGGAGGCTAAGGCAAGAGAAGCGCTTAAGTCCAAGAGTTGGAGGTTGCTGTGAGCTGTGACCCCAAAACACTCAACCCAGGGCAAAAAAGTGAGACTGGGTCCAAAAAAAAAAAAAAAAAAAAGATAAAAAAGAGTCAAGGATTTGAAGGTGCAGGGCAGGACCGAGGCAGAACGGATGCCCCTTGCCAGCAGTGGCACCGGATGCAACTGTCAGCACCGAGCTCAAAAGAGAGATTTCTTTCAACCTCCGGCTCAGCAACCCAATTGGATGAATCTGGGACCCCGGGAATAAAGAGGATGAGAGGCACAGAATGCTGGGAAATACGCAAAGCGTCCTTCTTTCTCTTCCCTTTTGGAGATGTTCTGAGCGCGCTCCCCCCCAGCGGCGGACGAAGCGGCGAACGCGTCCCCCGGCGGGAAGTGGGCTGCGCGCGCGGCCGCGGAGTGGGGTGGGGGGCGCATGCGCGGGTGGAGGCCCGAGGGCCCGCAGTGCACACGGTGGGGGCGGCGGACAGCTGCCGCAGTGCGCAGAGGCCACCGCGCGCAGATTGGAGGAGAGGGCGCGGTGCGCAAGGGCGGGCGCCGGGCGGATTTGGCTGGCGCGCCCCCGCCTGGGGCTATAAAAGCGTCGCCACCTGCTGCCACCAGCCCAGCACCGCGTCCAGTTGCCTGGAGAAGCCAGTTCTCCGCCTCTAGCGTCCGCTTGCCTCGATATGGACCCTGAGACCTGCCCCTGCCCTTCTGGTGAGCCCCCGCCCCCATCCTGCAGCGCGACGCGCCCCTTTACTTGCAGAGAAACCCACGCGCTACGCCTTAGCTCAAGGACATTTGGGGGGAGGGCTCCTGATTTCCCATTTTTACCTCGCGAAGGGTGGGCGTGCCCATGTCGCGAAGAGCACGGAGATTTGGCAGCCGGTCTCCTTTTGGGCGCGAAGGCCACTCCGTTTGACCACGTTTAACCCTTCCTGTGGCTTCTCCCTGTCTAGGTGGTTCCTGCACCTGTACTGACTCTTGCAAGTGCGAGGGATGCAAATGTACCTCCTGCAAGAAGAGTGAGTGTCCCCAACTCTGCCGCTGCCCCCTCTGCTTTCCTGAGCCAGTGTCTTTCCACGCAAGACATAGGCCTCTAAGCCCCGTATTCCCTTGCTTCTGACTGGGACAGAACCACCCGGGCAGACCTTTAAATATAGATGCCTGGGCCCCACCCCAAGATTGATACAGTGCGCACGGGGGCGAGATGTTTTTGTAAATGCCCAGAAGATTCCAGTGGGAAGCTGGGATTGAGAACTGCTACACCGGAACCGCCTTTCCCAGCCCACCGCTCAAAATGCTCAAAACTTGGGCAGGCCATTAGTGAGGCCTCTGGAATTCCGATCCCTTGTCTCCTCTCAGGTTTGGCGATCCCCTCAATTTGACTTCCTCCAAATCTCCCAGCTCACAGCAGTATAATGTGCATCAGGACCAGAAGGTGGGAGAAAGGCTCCCTCCTTCCTTGTGAATAAGACTAGGCACAGACCCTCCTGTGGATTTTCAGGACCCCCTACATCTGCACCATCTCTGCTCCTCCAAGTTTATCCTTCAAGGCCCCTGTCAAGGCCATTTATCCTGTAATGCTTTCTCCTTAAGACCTACCACTTCCCTAACCTAAGCTTGCCATCTGGGGGACTCCAGGCCATCCACCCAGGGGGTGCTGGGCCAGTTAATGGGTACCCTCCTGGTGGTAGCACAGCTTGCAGCTGCCGCACCATAGATGCTGAGTCAAACCAGGTGTGAGACCAGGAAGGCCACAGCACCCAGAGGTAGCTAAACCCTGAAGACTTCCTCCCCAGCCACTGAGCACTCCTCCCTCTCGCACCTTCCCTGGGATGGGAGACAGATGGCAGGGTGCATCAGATCAGGCAACTCCTGTTTTATCTGCAGGCTGCTGCTCCTGCTGCCCTGCTGAGTGTGAGAAGTGTGCCAAGGACTGTGTGTGCAAAGGTGGAGAGGGGGCCGAGGCTGAGTCAGAGAAGTGCAGCTGCTGTCAATGAGGATGAGGCCCTCCATGTGGATCATATGAAAGTAGTGCTGGGGAGCCCAGTGCCGCCTGTCACTGGGAGGCATGGCTATCATCCTCTTCCCTTGCTGGCTGCTGGCAAGTGACAATAAATGCCATGAATAGCACAAGGACTGGTCTCTTCTTAAAGGGGGGAAGGATGTGGAGTGGTGGGGAGCCCACTCCAAGGGCTACTCCAATTCAAAGTGAAATTCTGAGACCTGGCCACTGGTCTCTTGGGGGCTGGGATGGAGCCCTGGGGTCAGAGGACATTCTCTCCTCTTGCCCTCTTTCAGATGGCTCTCAAACTCAACTGGAGAGAGAAGGGGGACACCAGAGCCATCTAGGTTTGTCTCTCTAACCTATCCTCACTTTCCACATTTGTACTATGGGGTTAGGGAGACTTAAAGCTGCCCCCAGTTTGTGGGGCCTGTGGATTTTGGAATTTTCTAATTTTTCCTGCAAAGGTGCATGTTTTCAGAGTCAGCAGAGGAGAGTCCAGGAGGCCTAGGGGCTTGTCTTGGCAAACTGTCAGCTGTGTTCCCCAAGTCACCACCCTGTCTCCTCAAAGCAGATTGTCCGGCTCCTTTTCAGATCTCTTCATGTGGCAATTTGTCGCCAGCTCCTTCATTCTTCAAGGGGAAGTAGGGTAATAAGAGCTTTTAGCCCTGGTGGTTGTGATCCAATCCTTGATGAAAGAGAACACTCAGACCTACCTGGGTCAGCTGAGAAGGGAGAAATAGAGTTCTGGGAGACAAAAGTTTCCCAGTAAGAGAATACAATGCTGTGAACACGTCACTTTTTCTCCAAGTTAGTTTTTTAGGACAGTCCATTCGAAAGCTCCTCAGGATTTTTTTTTTTTTTTTTTTAAGCCTAACAGGCTGAGTTTAGTAAAGGAAAGTGCAAGAAAAGCCAAGCCAGTTTTGAAAAGGAACAAGAAAGGGGGCTTGCTCTCATCGGCTTCTGCTACTTGTTCTGAAGCTCTAGAAAGTGATGGAGGCTCAGGAATAGATCAGTTGGATGGATAGAAGAGTCCAGAATGACCTTTGTGTAGCTGGAAGTAGGAGACCCAATCAGTAAGGAAGCACACTAGTCAATGGAGGGTGCTGCATATCACATAAAATAGAAATTACACAGGCCGGGAGCGGTGGCTCATGCCTGTAATCCTAGCACTCTCGGAGGCCAAGGCAGCTGGATTGCCTGAGCTCACTGGTTTGAGACCAGCTTGAGCAAGAGCAAGACCTCATCTCTAAAAATAGCTGGGGGTGTGGCAGGCACCTATAGTCCAAGCTACAGGGAAGGCTGAGACTAGAGAATCACTTGAACCCAAGAGTTTGAGGTTGCTGTGAACTATGATGCCAGGGCATTCTACCAAGGGCAACAAAGTGAGACTCTGCCTTAAAATAAATAAATAAATAAATAAATAAATAAATAAATAAATAAATAATTTCACTTGACAAACACTTAGGAGCAAAATTTAAGGCTGTAAAAGAATTTGGAAGAAGGAAAATGGGGGAATGTTTATTCCTGTGGTGTGGAAATGATCCTTTAAATAAGAAACAGGCCAGGCACAGTGGCTCACACCTATAATCCAGCACTTTGGGAGTCCAAGGCAGGAGGATCTCTTGAGGCTAGGAGTTTGAGGTTACAGTGAACAATGATCATGCCACTGTACTCCAGTCTGGACAACAGAGTGAGTTAGATTCTGTCTCTAAGAAAGAAAAAAAGATAATAAACAAGAAACATTAAAGATTGATAAACTTGAGATTACCTTGTACTAAGTCCTTTTAAGTCCATCATCTTATTTGAGCCTTACAACTCTCAAACTCTCATATGATTATTAATAGATCAGGCAACAGGGCTTGGGGTAATTTGTATAAGGTCACATAGCTAGTATGTGGTATGGCTAGGATTTGAACACAGGCTGGCTGGTTAAAATCTATAGGACCTTAAATGTGTGCATGCATTGTTTACTTGCTTTGGGCTTGCCTTGTGTGACAAAAAGCATCAAAAGCAAAGCTAAATCACCTTAAATCCATTAGGATGGCTAGGATCCGAAAAACGAAAAGTAAAACGTATCAGCCAGAATATGGAGAAATTGGAACCTTTGTGCATTGCTGGTGGGAATGTAAAATGGTGTGGTGCTGTGGAAAACAGTATGGCAGTTGCTTAAAAGTTAAAAATAGAATTACATGTGATTCAGCAATACCATTTCTGGGTATACCCAAAAGAATTGAAAGCAGGATCTTAAGGAGATATTTTTATACATGTGTTCACAGATGCATTATTCATAACAGCCAAAAGATAGAAGCAGCCCAACTGTTCATTGACAGATGAATGGGTACACAAAATGTATTATATACATACAATGGAATATTATTCAAACTTTTTAAGGAAGACACTTACAAATCATGATAGGTAAACTCTCATATGTATTATTAACCCTTTTAAAAGTTGAATAATATTCCATACACTACAACACAGGTTAGCTTTTAGACATCCTGTAAGTGTGAACCTTGAAAATATTAAGCTAAGTGAAATGAAAGTCACACAAAAAAAATTACTGAGGGCCAGGCGTGGTGGCTCACACCTGTAATCCTAGCACTCTGGGAGGCTGAGGCAGGTTTGCCTGAGCTCACAGGGTTTTTTTATTTTTGTAGAGACAGAGTCCTACTTTATCACCCTCGGTAGAGTGCCCTGTGGCGTCACACAGCTCACAGCAACCTCCAACTCCTGGGCTCAGGCAATTCTCTTGCCTCAGCCTCCCAAACTGAGCTCACAGATTTGAGACCAGTGTGAGCCAGAGCAAGACCTTGTCTCTAAAAATAGCCGGGCATTCTACCTAGATACAGCCAATGTGGTACCATGCCACTGGCCCGACCCTGTCACTCACCTCTTCCCCCGCCTTCTTTCCCTGCCCCTTCTCCACAATAAAA
>CAUYPK010158126.1:0-22350 GCA_963574355.1 Loris lydekkerianus
TGTTTCTCAGATCTTTGAGGGATGCAACTTCTTGTCTCAATGTGTCAAAATCTTTGGTCATTTGGTCTTTGAATTCGTTGAATTCTTGAGATATCTTTTGGGTTACTGCTTGGAATTCTAATTCAATCTTATTTGCTATCCAGATCCTGAATTCAGTTTCTGACATCTCAGCTATTTGTTTGTGCATGTGATCTTGTGCTGTGTCTGCCCCATTGATCCTTGGGAGAGTTGATCTACTCTGATTATTCATATTGCCAGAGTTTTTTCTGTTGATTTCACCTCATGATTGTTTTTCACCATTGCCTCTGGCCATCCTCAGAGTTGGGGAGGTGTCTCTCCAAGATTAGACCCCAGCGGGATCACTGTATTGTTGCTGGATCTTTGTAGGGAGTGACTCTGTGTAGTTCCTGTGGGGCTACCCCAGCCAGGGAGTTCTCTTTGTGGAAGCAGCTCTGAAGCGTGACACACCCGGTTCCAGCAACAGGGTGGGAGGTGGTGTGCATGGTTCTGGTAGTGACTGGTGCCCAGTGACGTTGGCACAGAAGAGCCCAAGGCTCCAGCAGTCTCTGGCCAGGAGAAGGGCTCTGTGTAGAGGCAAGGAAGGCTCTGAAGTGCACGTGGCTACCAGAATCCCTTGCCAGATGTGTGGGCTGGTGTGGATGCAGGGAGGGTACGGGAGGGAGGACGCAGGGTTGCGCAGCTCCCACAGTTCCTGGTCAGGAAATGCGGAGGCCTGGCAGGCGCGAGTTGCGGGTCAGGGGTTGCAACACAGCTTTTATGGAGGTTCAGGTGATGCCAAGCCCAGGAGTTTAAGGTTGCTATGAGCTGTGATGCCATGGCACTCTACCCAGGGCAACAGCCCGAGGCTCCAGTGTGCCAAAACTAGTCTCATTCTGCCCCTGAGGGTTAAGGCTGTAAGGCAGCTCAGTCTCCGCCTTTAGGCTGCTCAGTCACTAGGTTACTAGCTCCTGCCCAATCTTTGCTCTGCTACCCTGAGGGCAGAGCTTGTCGGGTCAGTTTTCTCATAATGACTCCCTGCATCCTATAGCCTAACACTATTAGCTCTGTCCAGCTCAGTGGCTCAGTCTGGGGCCCTAGACAATGCCCCAAAGTTCTTTGCTCTCCTGCTCTAGCTCTCCCCAAGGTAGTTCAACTATGTGTCAAGTCCAAAAACA
The DNA here is from genome assembly GCA_963574355.1 of Loris lydekkerianus. Taxonomy (NCBI): domain Eukaryota; kingdom Metazoa; phylum Chordata; class Mammalia; order Primates; family Lorisidae; genus Loris; species Loris lydekkerianus. Next base: position 1,176 of record CAUYPK010158126.1, read on the forward strand.
CTGCAACAGTTCACAGGTAAGGCCTTTCTGGTTTGTAGGCTCACTGCTGCTTGTACTTATGGCTGCCGGCGGGATTAGGTCGCTTGAATACATGCAACCGCTTACCAGTTTTTCACTGTTTTTGTCCTCCTCTTGTGGTCCAGAAGTCCCTTGCTGACTCCCTGTATCCTCAAAGGGATGATTATAGGCAGATCCCACCAGCCAGAGATGCCTGGAGTCTTATCTTCCCAGACTCACCATGCTCTGTTGCAGGAAGCTGTTACTCAGCCACCATCCTGTTATCAGGTCTTGGTTACTCTTTCTCTCTCAGATTTACTCTGCTATGCTGGCTTCAGACTTTGGATTCATGTGACAGAAAATGATAGCGATTCCAGGATATGTACCTTGTAGATTTGAAGTTCAAAGGGAAAACGTGAGACTCCTTCCCAGAAGTCATAGGGAAAGCTTCAAGATATCTCACTGGCTCTGACTGATCACATGTCCACTCCTAAGCCAATCACTAGGCCCAGGAGAATGTGAGGCCCTGCTTGGCTTAGGTTCGGATTCTTGTGCTTCACCCTGAGCTGGGGGTGGGGGGTGGGGGGATGTTGGTTGCTCTGAAATGTCATGGACTGAGTGAGAATAAGGGATAGTGTGGGATTTCTTCATCAGGAAACTTGGGGGGTGGGTACTAGAAGAGAGTGGATGAATGCTGATTAGTTAAAATGACAAATTGAAAAGCCTAAATATTCGTAATCTATTAATTTATGAGAAAGCACCTCTGGGGGCCGTGCTAATGGGAAGTTGACTGGTCCAGATGCCTTTCCAGATGTGCTTGATAAATTGCCAGTGCTGGTCCTATTAGTAAAGTGCTTCTCATTTGAGTTTCTCTCCCAACACCAGCCCTACTGCCCTGGAGGGAAGTCATAGTATCTTCCCTCCAGAACTTGATTATAGGAACAGTTTGGGGTGGGGGTGAGGAGTATTTTTCTGACAAAGCAATGTTTCTATTTTACACATATGACTAATAAGAAACAAGGCCAGGAATAACGCTTTATACAGTTTTGGAAAACATAGCCTAGCCCATAAATCACAGAATGAAGCTCTATCCACATCTTTTAGCTTAAAATTCAATTTCCATCTGCCCAATCCTGTCTGAAGGGTACAGCAATGGGGAGCCTGACATTGAGTGTCCAATTGTGTCATCCCACTGGGATAGCCCCCAGGCCTGTGGGGAGGTCACCTTCCCATGGCATTGCCCTTGCAGCAATCTGGGGTCAGGCAGAAACTCTGAGCTTGGCCCTTATTCCATTCTCATTGCTGCTTGCCAATACAAGCCTTAAAAGTCATGGAAAGATCTCTAGTTTTCTAACTCAAGGGACTTCAGCAATGGAGGTCAGAGAGGGGAGGTCATGTAGGACCATATGGGAGGGCAGGTAAATCGGCACGTAAATAGGATGATGCCTACCCTTGGTGCATTCATATAAACAGGGGGAAAGAAGGCTGAGAGGACGAAGGAAACGTAGCAGGGCTTTAGGGATCTCAGAAACAGGACTGAGGGGCATTGGCAGAAAGGCCGGGAGAAGGAGTTTTTCTAGGTTGAGAATTCAGGTCACTTTGTCATATATTTCCATTAGGATAGACAGCTAGAAAACTTATAAGCTTCTGACACAGGACATAGAGGATAATAGGACATGAAACAGCTCAGAGGATGAGTTGACAGACTGATAGTTCAATAAATAGTAAGGGCTCAGGAACAAGGGTGGAATTGAAGCAGCAATGAGCTGACCAACCCAGGGTGATCAAAGGCAGCAGGACAGAGCAGGTGAAAGACTCATTGGCAGCAAACAGATATCCTGGGGCAACGAAGGAGGAAATTGTTTTCTTTTCCAATAGGGATAGCTGTATTCCTCCATCTTGGCAGGACTTCCAGCTTTCACGGGCCCGCGGCTTTGGGGATCCTTGTTTTACCCTAAGCTGGCTAAAAATAGTCCAGTGAAACGTGACTGACCCAAGAACCTTTGACCTCTTTCAGACTTAGCTTTTGGACAAAGTTAAGATACTCTCTTCTGAGCCTTATTTTGGTAAGACCATTATTGGGTGGGGAGAAGCTCTGTAAGGGTAGGCCAAAGGGTACCACATGTCCTTAGTTTAAACAAAGAGGAATCATCCTTTGTGGGTGAGGGACTTTGAGGCTAGGCAGAAAAGAGATAGGGAGAGGGTGTCAGATAGAATGTAAAAATGTCTCTTAAAAATAAGTAACAGAATTGACTGCCTCTCTAGTTAATAAAATAACAAAATAACAACATTTATTTTTTCTTTCTCCTGTAGGGTATAGGCAAATTATCTGACATCCAAATTCTCTCATAGGCATAAACAGTAAAACCTTGCAGCTTATTGCTAGCATATTCTAGCACCAAAGCCACATGCTTAAATGATCAGATTTTCTCTTTAAAAATAATCTAGAACAACTCACATTTATTGTTTATAATGCATCTGATTCTAAACTTAGAATTTTGTAAATATAATCTTACATCTTGACAATGAACTTGTGAAGAGGGATTACTGCTTCCGTTGCACAAAAGAGGAAGAAAAGACTCAGAGAAATTAAATAACCATAGCTAGAAAGCAATGGAGATCAAATTCAGGCCTGGTCAGTTAGACCACAGATTCTCTGCATTTAATTGCTGTGCTTTTTCTCACTAACACTGAACCTTCCTCCCAAACCTGAGCACTGTTAGGCCTAAGTCTAGGGTAGTATTACTCAAAATATGAGCGCATCCTGGCAGGAGACTGACTCAAATGGGGTAATTGGAAAGAATTAAAAATGAGACTAATTACAAGTTGTGTCAAGGTAAAGGAAGCTAGCAAGGCATGGTGAAGCCCTCGGGGCTAGCAGCAGCGGGGAGAATGAAGGGCATGGGGAGAGATAGGAGAGTCAGGATCTGCAGGAGAGAGCCACCCAACAGAGGCTATGGCCTTAGACAGAGGGGCAGTGGAGAGGCAAAGCCAGCCAGAGGCTTGGTAGAGTGGAACCAGGGGAATGAACACCCCAACTTTGTCCCAACCTCCTGTCCTTACTTGGTGCCTCCCACTGGCTGAACCCAACCAGGGGTCAAAGGTGTCTGGTAATCATCCCACAAGGTCAGCCTCCCGGGGCAGAGCAAGGGAGAAGAGGATGAAGGCTGGACCATGGATCTAGAGGGGCAGGTGGAGATGCCCAGATCAGTGACTTAACATGTCTGGCTGTCTCGGGGCTTCTGCTTTGGGGTTTAGGGGCAATCTCTTTCATCTGCAAGCAAAGAGATTGGCTTCTGAAAGCTTAGGGAAGAAAGTGCTGATCATTAGGAATTGGTAGAGATTCACCAAGAAAAGAATTCATCTACCAGTTGCACTTTTTGGGGGGATGGGATTCCTAAATTGGAGGCTCATACATTGAAGAAGGCAGCAGAGCAGGTACCTTATGGCCCTCTTGGGGACAAGGAGAACATGAGTGGAGTGGCTGGGGATGTGCTGAGTGACTGGCCCTAACGATGCTGATAGACAGATGGATGTCCACTTGGACAAACAGTCCCAGCAGTGTCCCAGGGCTCTCCCATTGCCCTCCCATTTCAACATTTCAGAGAAAAGGAAGAACTTTCAGGGGTCAGGCCTACCTCCTTGCTACTAGAAGGAGTAGCTCACACCTTGGATAATAGAATTAGAAACTCCAAAGTCCCCAACAGTCTGGATTCATGGTGGCTGAATATAACAAGATGAAATTCAATAGGATTAAAGGCATATCTACAACCTTGGGGCTAAAACAAATGGAATTATACATTTCCAGGAAGGGAGAAGTATGTTGAGGGTAAAGATGATGTAATTTAATATGCCCTATTACCAAGAAAACTGGTGTGATCTCAGGTGACGTGAACTGGAGAATAATCTTAGGCAATATTAACTGGAAGAAGAGTGTTGAAGATGAGGAGGTGTTTCTTTTGCTAGACTCTTTACTGGTCTATCCTACTTGGAATGTCACTGCACTACTTTCAAAGGAGAAGCAAAAAGAAATTGGAGTACATTTGGGGAAAGCCATGGGGATGGGGGTCAGGGCCTGAGAATGTGTCACATGAAGAACTTGTGAAGGAGAAGCAGGAAGGCAGGTGGGAGAGGTCTTCCAGAGTCTCGAAGTGACTCTCTTGAAGAGCCTTGTTTGTGTAGGGGAGACAGAAAGCCCACAGACCAGTGGGTGTTTGGCTAAAGGGGGACAGATTGGAGCTGAGCCTGCTGGCAGTTGGGTGGTGAGTTAGCTCTCCCTAGAGCTGGTCACACCAAGAGCTGGTGAAGAGGAGATTGTGGCATCAGAGGAAAAGGAAGGCCATGCTGCTTTAAGGATCTCTGTCGAATTTGAATGCCTGGCCACCCTGTACTTCCTTCATATTAGCAATTCACCAGCCCTGGGGACCAGTGACTGAGCACACGGGGCAATTAGTCTCATTCCCCTTTAAGAGGCCTTTGGGAATCCTAGGAAATGCAGAATTCCTTAACACAGTGGAAAGAGCCTGGGCATTGGGGTTAGGTAGGTTTGGGTTTGAATCTCCACTTGGCTAATTCTAACCACAAGACCTCAGACAAGTTACCTTGGATTCAGCATCCTCAGCTCCGAGGGGCAGATGCCTGCAGGCACCAGGGCCTCTGGAATGGGCGACAGCACACTCCCATTCTCAGGGAGCTGACTCCCTGGTCTGTCTCCTGTTCTGTTGGGTGGGACTAACTCCTGTGGTCCTGCAGTATGGGTGAGGAATACATAAGAAGTCCAGAGTTGGTTTCCTTTCTATTCTATTCCTTCTAAGGAGCTCAAAGTTGTGGCCATTTGCAGGAAGTCATAGGCAGCCAGGAACCCTTGTGGGCCCTTGTGCAAAATCAGTTTCCTTATGTCCTTTTGAAAGGTTGCTGAACAACAGGCTTGCCTGTCATCCTCCCTAGGTGGCTGGGCTTCCTTCCTCTACCCAGGCTGCCCAGTCACAGCCTTTCTCTTGAAGACCCTACACAACTCAGTGGCAGTGGGTGTAGGCGGGTACAGTAGGGCCTTTCTCTTGAAGACCCTACACAACTCAGTGGCGGTGGGTGTAGGCGGGTACAGTAGGCATGTTAGTAGTGGATGAAAGGTGGCCACTCTGTCTTAGCGAGCAGGGACCTTTGTGTGTCTGGGGTTTTAGGTCTTGATCCTGCGGAGTTCTCTATGTCCTGGGCTGGTGACAAGCCTTCCAGTTTCAGAATTCACCATTGGCCTGAAACAAGGGGCTCCTCTAAACCATCTTCCAAGCTTCACCCCTAATATCGCCTCCTCCGGGAAGCACTGCCTGGTTTTTCCCCTTCTCCTGAATGTTCTATGCCTCATAACCAGTGACCATCAAGGGTTCGTCTCATTTCCCTTGTTATTCTGTTTCCCAACCATATCATTAATCCTTGTGGTCTGGAACCAGGTCCTCTGATTCTCTGAATCTACTGCAATATTTCATTTCATTTTGGGGAGACAGAGGTATCCAATAAAAGCTTGCCATTTGATTATTTTTCAACATTGTTCTCACAAATCTTCTTGAGAAGAGGAAAAGTTAGCACCAAGTTAGCATTTATTCATTCAACTAACATATTACAAATATCTTAAACCCATGATTTACAAACTCAAACCTGCCCACAGGCATGCCTCATGGCTGACCTACTTTGTTTGTTTGTTTTGTTTAAATTAGTATAGATATTTTAAAAAACAGGAAATTATATACAAAACTCTGGATTTCTGGGCTTTTAAATAAGCTGCTGAAACTGAGATGCAACTGCCTCTTTAGACAGGCCACCTTCCTCAGTCAGGGCAGCCCTCGCCTCTGTGGGTTACTGTAGACCCCACCCACACGAGAGTTTGAATCCATGGCTTGCTGGTTTAAAAGCTACTGACATCAATAGGAATCCCATGAAATGGAGAACTAAGACACATCTCCCTTTTTGAGTTCATTTCTTCATCCACTGTAGGACATCCTCTCCAGCCCCCTCTAGCCTGTGAGTCTTTCACTCCCTGGTGCCATCAAATCCTAATGCCTACTCTGGGCGCCTGCACCTCCTACTGGCCCTGTGGACAGCTCTACTGGGCAGCAGACTGAGTGCCCTGCCCAGAGCCCACCCAGCTTTTGGGAAGTGCTAAGGTGAGCAGGTGAATGCCCTGGGAGGGTTCCTGGCTGAGCCCAGTGGACCCCAGCAGCTGCCCTCCATGTGTTGCTTCCTAGACAGAGGGAGTGTATTTGGGGAGACCACCCACTCAGGGGCTGGGCCACCTCTCCAGAGCCTCCTTTCAAAGATACTCTACATATGCATGAATGTATTCATGATCTATGTGTATTTGACTTAATCATCATCATCATCATAAAAAACAAAGACACTCTAGTTACCCTTCACTCAGCTGGTGCAATGTCCTGAGGTTGCCCAGGCTCTCAGGGTAGTAGGGACCCAGCTGAGGAACTGCTTTCTGCCCTCTGCAGGCCCAGCTTTCAAAGCTGTCAATTCACTCCTCCTTTCCCTCCCGCCCACCTCCCACCCTCCTCTCCTCCCCAACATTCTTTGCTTCTTATTTATATTGCAGAAAACATCTGCGAGAGTAAATGACTGAGATGAAAGATCTTGGCAAAGGGCTATTTTTCTTTGCTTGGCTTAAAGGGGGACAGATAAAGACTTCAGCCTCACCCTCACCTTCCCCAGCGTGACTCCCTCCTCCAGCTCCCAGAGAGGAGAGAAATGAGATCTGAATGAAGACAGACCAGGAGGGGGCCCAGCTGACTCCAAGGCCCCAAGGCCCCAGGCAGGGGAGATTGTTTTTCCAGTGGAACAGTCTGGCTTGGAAGAAAAGCCTCCACAGGGTGGAGTGGAGGGAAAGATGGGCATGCTTCTGCAACTGTCTCTGCAGGGTTTCTCCTGCTGACTCTACCGTCACTTTTCCACTCTCACCCTCACCTCGGGCAGCACTGCAACTCCCAGCAGCAGTACGGAGATGAGACCACCATTTCCTCCCTTCTACTCCTCTCTCCTGAGCCTGGGCTGCACATCCTCTCCTCCTACCTGGCCACTGTCATGATGATTAGATGAAGCCCTAATGCCATGCACAACAAGACTGGCTTGTGGTGCTGGCTAGAGCTAAGTGTCGTTGGCCCGGGCAGCCCCCACTGACATGGCATGGTAAATCAGAGTTTCCAGGGTGGCTCAAAGCCTCCCCCAAAGCAAGGCTGAGTGGGGAGCTCTCCCTGCCCTATCACACCTACTGACCTTGACCAGGGGCTCCCTGGTTTTCCCCCCTTGCCTGACAGTCCTTTTGGAGTCCTACACTGACTGCGGGCTTCTTGGAAAGGGCAGGTCCAGATGTGAGAGAACTTCTGTGCCTGGACTGTGGTAAGGCAGTTGTCATTTAGGAGAATAACGAGCAGATAATTACCAGGATGGAGCATAGGGTAGATAAGTTTTGATTCAGGAGTTAGAAGGAAGCTGAGCTTGTGGACAGCAAGTTAGAAGGAAAGCAGCTGGCAGCTGAGCTCCAGGGCAGGGACTATCCTCTTAGGTACATCATTGTCTGGCCTAGGTCCACTAGGCTCACTAACTGAACCCAGGCAAGTTTGTTCATGGAGTCTTAAGCTGGTGGGCACAGAGCAGAAGGACCGAACCCGACAGCCTGCTGCAAGGTTTCTGGACCTGCTCTCTCAACGCTTCCATTTGCTGTGGAGAAGCGACCTGCCCCTGTGTACAGGCCTCAGTACAGACCTAGGAAGAAGAAGGCTGGATCTGTCTCCTCCCAAGCTGAGAAGCCTGAAGCCCCCAGACCAATCTCTGCCGGGGATGTTCCTAGCAGGGCAGTGTGGCAAGATGAGCTACAGTTCCTGTGAGTTGTTTCCTAGGGCTCAGCCCCCTACCAGGCTCACTGAGTATCATTATTCAATTTTACATTTGGTGATGGGGAAACTGAGTCCAAGAGCTCAAGCAGCAACCCCCAGTCACGCAGTGATGAGTGTAAGTTGCAGAGGCAGAATCTGAACCTGGGTCTGTGTTCAAAGCCTCAGCATTCCCTCTCTGCTAGACTTGTGCTGTCTTGTATGCATGTCACACGTCACATGTGGCTATTGAAAATTAAGTTCAGAGTTCAGTTGCACTAGCTGCGCACATCAGTGCTCAGTAGCTACATGTGGCCAGTGGTGGTTCTACTGAACAGTGCAGCTATGGGACATTCCATCTTTGCAGAACGTTCTATTGGATATCACTGTGACTAGACAGTACCGAGCCCTGTGCTGTTTTTTTTTTTTTTTTTTTGAGACAGAATTTCATTATGTCACCCTTGGTAGAGTGCTGTGGCGTCTCAGCTCACAGCAACCTCAAGCTCTTGGGCTTAAGCCATTCTCTTGCCTCAGCCTCCCAAGTAGCTGGGACTACAGGCGCCTGCCACAATGCCCGGCTATTTTGTTGTTGCAGTTGTCATTGTTGTTTAGTTGGCCTGGGCCGGTTTCAAATACACCAGCCTTGGTGTCTATGGCTAGAGCTCTAACCACTGTGCTATGGTGGCGAGCCAACCTCCCCATCCTGTATTAACCATGCTGTTTACAGCCTTTTATGCAGCTACAAACTGGTCTAGTCTCCAGACACCTATTCCCTATTCCCTCCTCCCATCCACCCCAAAGAGTGGCAGCTGAGCTTGGAGGCAGAGACTGTTCTCTTAGCCACATCATTGTCATTGTCATTCTTGACCTCATTTGGTGAAGGGGGACACTGAAGAGCAGAGGGGCAAGTGTCCCAAGGGCGCTGGGAGCTAGGAAGTCAGCCCCGTCTTCCCCATTACCCTGCACCTTCCTTGCTGTGTCTGTGCAGAGTCAGGGCCCAGCAGAGTCAGGTCTCCAGGGTGGGGCCTTGTGGCCTAACTCACTCATCCACTGAGGCAGGCCCAACATTCACTCTGCCGCCCTCTGAATAGGACCCTGTGAGCAAGCTTTGTGCAGCAGTGAAGGAGAAAGGGGCTCTGTGTGGGAGCGGGTGTTGCTGTGCATCCCCGCACAGAGGCCAGCTCTGGGTAGCACGGCTCCAGGATGCGGCTGGGGAGGGTCAGGGAGCCGAGCATACACCAGCCTCCCTGTTCTGATATGGGTTCCTGCGTGATGGGCCTCAGTCCTCAGTTACCCCACAGAGGAAAGGGGGAGAAGAGGGATCTGAAAATTAGACAAAGGGTTTCTACTTGGGGATTTGTGCACAGTCTTACTTGAGTCTCGAAGCCACCCTGGGAGGTGGGTGGGATGAGCTGTGCTCCTCCCAATGGACTGATATGACTGAGGCACATAGAGAAACCTGCCCTGGTTCACCAGGCTAGATGGTGGCGGAGGAAGGGCTGCCTGCAGCCAGGTGGGCAGGGCCAGGCCTCCCGAAGGCACTGGCAGCACTCAGTCTGGTTTTGCCCTGCCTGGGCCCCCAGCATATTCACATTGCTGTTTGCCATTCCAGTAGGTTCTGTTGAACCTGAGGCCCCTGGAGGGTAGGGACCATGTTCTATTCCAAGGAGCCTGGTGTGTGCATGGCTCTTAGACATGAGACAAAAGGATGAATGGCTATGGCTGAATGTGGCCATAGCATGCTTGGCATGGCAGAATGCTTGGCATGGCAGTGTTACCTGGCCCCTGCCTGCATAAGGCAGTTCTCTGCCTCAGAGAAGAGGAGATGGCAGAGGCTGGGACAGTACAGTCTCCATCCCCTCCTGAGCCAAACACCAGGAACAGGAAGAATAGACCCCATTGATGTGTAAGATCTTAGGGCCCATCTCCAGCTCCTCCCTGCCCCTCGCTGCCTGTTGGAAGCCTGAGGCCCACCCAGCTAACTCCCTGTGCTCTGGAGTGCCCTACGGGCTGCTTTGCTGGCAGGCCCCAGCTGGGTGGAGGCTGTAACTGGAGCAAGAGCTGTGTGTCAGAGGGGACCAGGCTGCATGAGAAGACCTTAGCCAGGATGAATTAAATCTGCCCATCTCCCCCCATGTGCCTGCCCTCTCCCCTGACCTGCACAGGTTTGCAATTCATCTGCCATCCTCAGATGCTGTTCCTGCTATCAGATGATGAAAATGGAGATTCGTCTTAAAGAAAGAAAGAAGGAGCTTGCCTCCCCCCTTCCAAGTCTATTTGAACCCCTTCCCTCCCCCATCACCATGTGTTCCTGAAACCTGGGGTTGTTCCAAGTCCTAAATATGCTGGAAAGTGTATCCCTGAGCAGCTGTGAACCTGCTCAGGCTGCAGTGGCCCCAGGGTGAATCAGAAACCAAGAGATAGGCAGGCTAACAATGCGGCCCCTTGTTCTTGCATGGGGAGAGAGATCACCATCAGCGCAGGGCTCCTGGGAGTGGGGGCAGCTCTCCCTCTCCTTCTCTCTGTCTCTCACATACACACACTCACACTCACTCACCATTTGCCTCCTGGCACCATCCACCCCTCTAGCCCACCCAGAGGAAACGCTGGCGAAGACTGTGACATGGCAGGCCAAGGCTGTCGTGACTGGCAGCTGGGCAGCCTTTCCCTGTGTTGCCTCCTTCCCAACCTCCTCCTCTCCTTTCATGAAAGCAGGGAGAGGGCTACAGAGGAGGGTGTGCAGGATGCCAAAAGAAGTGGGCCTGTCTTGAGGTCTCCCACTGAACTGGGGCCATGAAGGATGATTTGATGCACAGCCGAAGGGGCATCTTGGAGCCTGAAAAGGTTTAGGGAAGGCCGTTTGCAGGAAGCAGACACCCTGAAAAGCATAACTTGCAGACCGATTTTGAAGCAGGCCTGGTCACAGAACTGGCAGCTGCTCAAGGCCGTGGTAGAGTCGGGGGGCCTTCCCATCAGGCCTGATTACAACCACTCGTGAGCCTGGCCAACTGCAGGCATTAAGTGCCAAGTACCCTTGGGAGTCCAAACCACCCACAGAACAGCCCTATTCATACTTCCCACATTGTGGTAGGTGGGGTCATGGGTTCTCTGATCATAAACGGATAAACTGAGGCTCAGAGCCACTTGACTGCCAGATGGTGGCAATGAAAAAATTGGAAGCTCAGTTCCTTGACTCAGTTCCTAAAGGGTGGGTTCTGCCTACCAGATGCTTCCCAAGAACCCCACCTAAAAGCAAGCAAGAAAGAAGAATTAGCAATGCAAAGTGTCCCCAAAGGCTCAACTTCCCAGACAAGGTGGGGACAGCCCAAACTCCAGAATGTTTCCAGGACAGAAAAAGGCCTCAGTGCTCAGACTGGCCCAGCAGAGTCCCCTCAACTCTGAAGTTCTAGTCTCTGTCTCCTTCCCCACATCCACTGTATCTGAGTCCTGCGCATTCTGTCTCAGAGTTCGCTAACCCTGCTCTCCCTGTTACCTTTCAAGCACTGTTGCCTTACTTCATGTCCACATCATCTTTTTGTGAGTTATACCACAGCTTCTTCCCCTCTCTGTGCCATTCAAACCAAAAGTGCATCCATTCATTTGGGCCCCCCCTCAAAAACCTCTCTGTTTTCCTTCATCCTCAGGATCAAGTGCAAAAATCCTCATCATCCTGTAGGCCCTTTATACACTGGGCCAGGCCCAACTCATCCCCATCTCCTTTTATTTCTCCTGGCGACTGCCACGTCTAGCAGTTGAACTGCTCTGTGATGCTCCCATGCCTTTGCACGTGCTGTTCCATTTGCCTAGAACATCCTTCCTCTGCCATTGCTCTACATGGAACTTGTGTATCCTTCCTTCAGAACACACTCAAGTGCTCTCTGACTCTATGCATGGTTCTGTATTTATGCCTCTACTGTAGGGCTTCTTTCATCAACTGTAATGATCATTTGCAAATCTGCCTATCCCACCAGGCCAGTGGTTCTCAATTTGGGATAATTTTGCTTCCATGATTTTGGCCATGTCTGGGGACATTTTTGTCACAACTTGTGTGTAGGGGGTGCTACCACTGGCACCTAGTGGATGGAAGCCAGGGGTGCTGCTGAATATCCCAGAGTGCACAGGACAACCCACATAACCATTATGGGGCCAAATGTTTATTGGGCCGAGGTTGAGAAGACTTGGATTAATCTGTATGTCTCTCTGAGGCAAATTCTTATTTTTACCTCTAGTGCTTGGCCTAAAGAGATGTCTAATAATGTTTTCTTAAAGTTTTATTTTTTAGTGTTACCTTCCTAGAGACAGAGGTCTCACTATGTTGCCCAGGCAGGAGTGCAGGAGCTATTCTCAAATGCAGTCAGAGCACAATCAAACTGCCAGGGTCAATTCGTCCTCCTGCCTCTGAGCAGCTAGGATGACAGGTGTGCACCACTCATTCCAACAACTGTCTTTTGAAGCAGTAAATGCATAGTCAAACTTAATAGTTATATACTCTTTACCTGCAGGACATGGGTCACTTTGAGACTGCCACGTTCGAATTTAAAGTTGACTAATAGTGAGTGAGCAGGCATGACGAAAAGGATGTAATAAAACATGTACATGAATCAAATGCTTTGCTTTCAATGCAGAAGGGACCACTCTATCATCAGAGTGGACCTCAAGTCAGGTGTAAGTACACATCCTGGCTGGGCACTCCTTTGTAAATTAGACAGGGCTTGTGATTAAGAAGCATCACAAAGCAGGAGTCAGACCCAAGGCCTGGCCCCACATCCCATGGGGTGCTCTGGCCAACGTGGACATGGTACAGAGAGAATCCATGAAAATGATTAAGACTCTGGACATCAGCCCTGATGAAGACAACAGGAATTGACATTATTTAATCTCAAGAAAGTGGTGGCCTGAAGTGTGTCCTAATAGCTATTTTCCAGTAACACAAGAGGTTGTTAAACAGAGGGAGTGACCCACCACTTTTTGGTATCCAGGAGCCAAGAAGAAGAAACAGATGAGGAGGAAGGAGGGCAAATGGCTTCTGGACAAAGCAAGTAAGTGAAGTGTTAGCAAGGACCCACAGATGCTTGTTGCTGAGGGTCCTACAGGACCCAATGTCTCTTGCCACTTCTCTAGACTGTCTCCCTACACCATCGCTAGCACTATTGGAGGACTGGGGACCTATAAAACTTATCTTTGAAGTGAAAAGACAGGAGGGATCAGAGCAGCCTGGGGGGCAGAGGGCAGGAGTTTCAGGGAGATAGAAAAGGTGAGAAAGAAAGAGAAAGGACATGGAGAGCACAGAGGCAGCTGGAAAGACATCAGGAAAAAGTCGAGGCCTTGGCATCTGGAGAGCAGACTGTGCGCTATATTTAGACTGCCATGACTTGCAATAATTTGTGTGTTGGGGGGAGGGGGAAGAAAATGTGAAGTTGGCGTCGTTCTGGGGGAGGGAATGAGTTATAAGAAAGGAACGGCTTGATAGGGGCAGGCTGTGCATGAGGCCTCAGCCCTTGGCCGCTAGGAAAGGGCGCCTGAGCAGCACAGGCCGTCAAGAGTGAGTGATGGTGTTTACTGAGCCTAATACAGCTCATGCCCCCATTCCCAGACATGCCCTATGCTCCCCACTGAGAATGTGGGGTGCTGGGCATCCAGGTGGCCCGTCTACCCCAGCACCAAGATGTTTCCGGAATGATTCAGGGTGCTTTCTGGAGAAGTGAGGGTCAAGGCAGGATCTCTGGATGGGGCTCAGGGCTTACATGAGCAGCACTCTGTAAATTCTAGGAATGTGTATACATTGCTGAGGCCTCTCTCCAGCTGGATTATAAATAGAGGATTAGTTCAAAGGCAGGCAGCCTTTTAAAGAGACGGTGCCAAGTGAAGCCTGCAAACCAAATACAGTAAAACCTCCCTAAACTCCTCTTGGTTTATTCCAAATAGTATGCAAGTCAAAGGTACTGCGTTTCCCTGGCTGACTAAGTGCCCTACTGTCTTTTAGGAAATAGTCTAGAGAGGATTTGAATCGAGCTATAACAAAACTTCAGTTATCCAGAACAAGACATGTCATTCTGGGTAGCTGAGCCTTCCAGCTGGCATAAGGTTTATCCTTTTAAATATCACATTTAAAAATTCAATCATTTTGGATAGAATTCTTTCTAAAGAAAAAGAGTCACATCCTTACCAGGTTTTCAAAAAGAATATACTGATCTTAATTTAACATTTTTGTTCTGCTTAGGGTCATTTTTATAAACTTTAGTTACTGTGCTGTTACGCGGTAGTGCCAAAACCTTTGAGCTATGTGTGGCCATTTGTATCTGTTCATGTTGCTATGCTTGAGATTTCTCGAGTCTACTTTTCTTTTCTAAAATCACTTTTTAGTCTCTTTTCTTGTAGCCAGAAATCCCTTTTCCCCTTTGTGAGGGAGAATGCTGTTTTCTGGGCAGCAACCTCATGACCCATCTTCTTTTAGTCTAATTGGCTTCTTTAATTTGTTCTGGGTTGAGAAACCAGATAATCAAATTTGATAAAATTCCATATAAATAAAAAGTAAATAGATTATGAGTGAGGAACCTAGCTTTTCCTATTTTTTGTAAGATTCATTCAGTCTTTCTTAATGGGTAATAGACCATCTAGCCCTCTAGGGAACACAGTTGTTTTGAATTATATGCTGCTTTAAATATACCAATATGAACCTGTGTAGATAATTTTGATGACTAAGGCATCTTTTGGCTTGTCCCCAGGTTCCAGTCTGATTGTAGGTAGTGAAGCATCTGGGTAGCTGTGTTTTGGGTAGACAAAGCTTTACTCTAATGTGCAGCCTTTGTTCTCAAGGTCTTTGCACTTGAGGTAATTGGGTTTTCTGCCCTCTTTGAAGCTGGTAGTGTGATGAAGCCCAGGACAAAGAAAAGATCATAAATAACCACCCTGCCCCCTTGTACATTAATGTCTCATTTTATACATCTTGGAAGATTTTGGAGATTCTAGGTAGGATTCTGAGCAGCAGAGTCATATCAAGGAATGAGAGGATAGTCACTCAGAGCCACTGAGTTGTGAGTTGAATCAGAAAGCAGATAGAAACTGGATATTTAGGCTGGGCGTGGTGGCTCCTGCCTGTAATCCTAGCACTCTGGGAGGCTGAAGTTGGTGGATTGCTTGAGCTCAGAAGTTCAAGAACAGCCTGAGCAAGAGCTAGACACCATCTCTAAAATAGCTGGGTGATGTGGTGGGCGCCTGTAGTCCCAGCTACTTGGAAGTCTGACACAAGAGAATCACTTCGACCTATGAGTTTGGGGTTTCTACAAGGGTGACAAAGTGAGACTCTGTCAAAAAGAAAGAAAGAAGGAAGGAAGGGGAGAGAGAGAGTGAAAGAGAGAGAGAAAATGAACATGGATATTCATGCCCATTCAAAGTTGAAAATACATCAAGCCAACCCAGGATGGTCCACAGGTCCTTGGGTTGTTTTCAGCATCTTCTGGTTAAGTAATGAAGCTTTGTCTGTGGTTAATCAGAAGTGGTGCTTTGTGAAGTCCTAACATAACTGATTTCTCATCAGCAAAGATCAGATGTTCTGATGAGAAATTAGGCTCCTTGAGGGAAGTGATTTTAGATTCTTGTAGACCAATGGGCGAATAGGAGACTCTTAGGAGCCCTACAGCCGAGGGCCACAGCCATGAGGTAGCGCTCTACTCGCATGCTTCAAGGTGGAAGGAGACTTCTACTATTTCAAAGGGTGTTCCTTAGAAGTGTTATTACATCTTACTTCTATATAAAAGCTCAGGGCCAGACTGACCTTGTTCTCATATCAGTATTGAGTTGAAAGAGAGCTGGACCCTGTGCTGAAGCTGTTCATCATGGCCAGTCTGTGCACATGGTGATCGGAGGAAACCTGCCCCCGTGCCCATGAGAGCACATGGCCTCACCTGCCTGCTTCACATATGCCAGACCCAGGGGTGAGCACTGGACTTGAGGGTGACTGATGATCGATGTGGCCTTGCACAAAAAGATAAGCTAGGATAATAAATAAATCCTTTCAAATGAATCTAGAATTAAAAAAGAAAAGAATGAGCCAACATGGCTCTCAGCAATGGCACTGCAGCTGAAAAGTCACATTGGGTAGGGAGTGGGGCTGACCTTTCAGTGAATTGGAGACTTGGAGTTAGAAGCTGAGAGCAGAAAACCAAGCAGAGGTTCAGGGAGAGAACACTTAAGATATAACCCCTGCCTCACCCGAGAGATGCCTGAGTTCCTTACAGCTTGTCTGTTCTGGGAGTCCCAGTTACACCTGTGTTCCTAGCTGTGCACATCCATGAGCCAGCTTGGGGAGGCCTCTGCTCATTACAACAAAAAGAGCTTCACCTAAGACTTCCATGATCACTATGAATAATTGCTCAAGTGCTGGGAGCTTGAAGCTAGATTCATCGTAACGTGTCCTTTACTAGCCCGAAGAATTCCATTTCTAGCTCTTCCTCAGAAGGCCTGTTTTCCTATGTTGTCTCTCCCTGATCCCTCCTGAAGATCCTCCATGTTCCGTTGCTGTGACTGGTGCCAGGGTCGCCCCTGGGGACAGCTGGGATTGATCTCAGCGCACACTGTGCTCCTGGTCATCAATCCTGGGGCCGCAGTCTGCTGGATTTTGTAATAACAGAGCCGCCCTGTTGACTGACACACAGATCTGCTGCTCCCACAACCTGATACTCCCGGAAGGGTCATCACCGTCATAGAGTGTCAGTGCAGGAAGGGGCTTGGCAAGCATCTGGCCCAACTCTGTCATTTTAGTAAAGAGGAAACTGAGTCCCAGAGAGGCTGCATAACATACCCCAGGTCAGGCAAAGCTGAATAACTTGTTTCTCTCTCTCTCTCTCTGTAGGTGTGTGTGCTTTTGCCATTACTAAGCTTTATCCTGCCAGTTTTTAAATTCTACTTTAAGCTTCAGGGAGCTTTTTGACTTGTGTATATTCAAATTCAAATACATTTCTTGTGATCCTTTGCGACTGACAGAAATGAGTGTGCAGATGTCCCACAGAACTCCATATGCCCCCAAGGTGGAATGAACTCACAAATGTCCCACTAATACTGATCTCCAAAGTAGGATATGTGCAAGTTGATTTATTGGGATAAGGTGGAAAAGTTAGAATGTCTAATTTTATTTACTGTAATGTATAAAACACAACAAATTAAAAATTTAAAGGATGAGATAAAAAGAAAGACATTCTAATCTTTTTCTCTCATCATAATAAATCAGCTGCATATAATTCTACTTTGGAGATCAGCCATATAAATACAAGTATTAATGGGCTCCTTCCACCTTGGGCATGGATAGAGTTCTGGGAAAATCTGTACTCGTTCTCTCTCTCTCACACACACATGTGCTAAAATTTTTCATTCTAGATATATGTGTGTTTGCATACTTCTATACATTTTTTATTTATAGGTAAAAACAAGGTTTTAACATGTAGTTCTAGTTCAAAATTGCTGTTCACAAAAGCACTACGTAATATAATGTGGTATAGACTTTGTGTAGTCATCCTAATTCTGCCCCATACAATCCCACTGTGTTAGTAGTGCTTGTACTTCAGAATGGAAAACTCATTTAAAAGATACAATGGGGGGCACTCACAGGGCCACACAGCCGGAGGTTCCTGGACAAGGAGGACTACACCAGGTGCATCAGTGGCCTCCGTGCAGGGACGGGGGACTGAGGTGGTCAGAATGGGAAAAGATGTCTTCAGGGTATGAATCTGAAAAAAAGTTGATAACTAGAATTTACCAAGAGCTCAAATTAATCAACAACAAAAAAGAGATATGAACAGATAATTCTCTGATGAAGACAAATGAATGGCTAACAAACATTTGAAAAAATGTTCATTGACCCTGCTTGTCAGAGAAATGCAAATCAAAACTACCCTGAGATATCACCTAACGCCAGTGACAATGGCCCACATCACAAAGTCTCAAAGCTGCAGATACTGATGTGGATGTGGAGAGAAGGGAACACTTTTGTACTGCTGGTGGGACTACAAACTAATACAACCTTTTTTGGGAAGGGAGTGTGGGGAATCCTGAAAGAAGTTAAATTAGACCTTCCCTTTGATCCTGCAATCCCATTACTAGGCATCTACTCAGAAGAAAAAAAAGTCATTTTATCATAAGGATATCTGCACTAGACTGTTTATCGCAGCTCAATTTACAATCACCAAATTGTGGAAACAACCTAAATGCCCACAAACCCACGAATGAATGAACAAGCTGTAATACATATACACCATAGAAAACTTAAAGATGGAGACTTTATAACTTTTATATTAATCTGGATAGAGCTGGAACACATTCTTCTTAGTAAATTACCACAAGAATGGAGAAGCAAGAATCTAGTGTACTTGATTCTAACATGAAGCCAGTAGATAATTTAATACATATCAACATAAGAGAAAAACTCAAATCAATTCAAGGTGGGGGTGGGGGAACAGGGGAACAGAGAGAGGGGAACAGGGAGAGGGGTGAGGGTTACAGTGTGTGGCACCCCTCTTGGGGATGGGACACAACTATAAGAGAGACTTAACCTAACAAATGCAAACCGTGTAATCTAATTCTTTGCACTCTCAATGAACCTGAACCAATAAATAAAAACAAAACAAAATTTAAAAAATGATGCAACAACCTTAATAAGCTCTTAATAAGCTCAAAATACATTTAATCAAAGTAATCAAGGGTTCCTAACTTCATGTTTTTAAAAACCTCTTAGAAAAATAAGAAGAGACAATGGCTTTCTTAATGTGAAAATACTTTCTACCTTAAATTAAAAGCCAACATGAGGCCAAGTGTGGTGGTTCATTTCTATTATCCTAGCATTCTGAGAAGCCAAGGCAGGACGATCACTTGAGGTCAGAAGTTTGAGACCAGCCTGAGCAAGAGCAAGACCCCATTTCTATTAAAAGTAGCAAAAATTAGCTGGGCATAAAGGCAGGTACCTGAATCCCAGATAATTGGGGGAGGGGGGGCTGAAGCAGAAGGATCACTTGAGCTCAGGGTTAGAGGTTGGATGAAAGCTAGGATGGTGTCTCTGTACTCTAGCTGGGGTGACAGACAGGGACTCTGTCTTAGGATAGGTGGAAGGGAAGCCAGCATAAAAATACTTTCTACTTTAAATCAAAACCATTACTCTTAATGACAGAACATTAGAAACATCCTCTTTAAAAGTAGAGATAAAACAAGGATGTCAGCTGTCACCTTTTTTTTTTTTTTTTTTTTTTTTGAGACAGAGCTTGACTTTTTTGCCCTTGGTAGAGTGATGTGGCATCATAGCTCATAGCAACCTCAAAATCTTGGGCTCAAATAATTCTTCTCCTGAGTAGCTGGGATTATAGGCACTCACCACAAAGCCCGGCTATGTTTAGAGATGGAGTCTCACTCTTGTTCAGGCTGGTCTGGAACTACTAAGCTCAGGAAATCTATTCACCTCAGCCTCCCAGAGTGCTAGGATTACAGGCATGAGTCACCATGCCCAGCCTTGAGGTATCACTTTTGCTATATAGTTTTACTATATAACAGTCATTTTAAAGTTATTGCCAATGCAATCAGACATGATATAGCAATGAGGTAAAACTCCTGGAAAGGATATGAATAAAATTAAGTTTCAGTAGAATATATTAATATAAGACAGAAATAAAAAACAGCAGGTAAAGCAAATTATGCCAGTATTCTCCAGTGATCTCACAATACATCAATACAAATTCCTTTTTTTTTTTTTTTTTTTTTGAGATAGAGCCTCAAGCTGTCACCCTGGGTAGAGTACTGTTGCATCACAGCTCACAGCAACCTCCAACTCCTGGGCTTAAGTGATTCTCTTGTCTTAGCCTCTCAAGTAGCTGGGACTACAGGTGCCCACCACAACACCTGGCTATTTTTTGATTGTAGTTGTCATTGTTGCTTGGCAGGCCTTGGCTGGATTCAAACCCATCAGCTCTGGTGTATGTGGCCTTAGCCACTTGAGCTACAGGCACCAGCCTATAAATTCCTTTATATTTAGAATTTTAATGCTAGAAGAAATTTTACCTATATACCTAAACCACAGAAGCTATCCAATAAATATTTGTTAAATACATGAACGAATTGTAAAATAGCCTCATTGTATAGTTAGTATAACAAGGGACAGAGAGATTAAGTGAGGTTAAGTGAGACCACTTTAAAGAAAAATGGACTTTTATTTCTGTCCGAGACTTAAGAGGCATCAGCAATCATTGAGAAGAAAAGGATTTTATTCAGCAAATACAGCTAAAACAAATTAGAGATTTTGAGAAAAAAATTTAGAAATTCATTACACACCATTTTTGAAGAAACTCCTCATGCTTTAAAGCGTTAAACATAAAAAAAAACAACACTAAAAAAGCATCCACACAGATTTCTAGAAGCATATGTAGGGGAAAAGATATGCTTAATCTCTAAATGACAAGGACCTTGAACTGAAAGCAAGGGAAGAGATCAGAATACATAAAATGTTTACATGTCTTTACTTTGGAAAATAACATAAACCAAATTTAAAGGCAAACAAGAAACTGGGAGAAATATTTGCAACAGAATGTGAGAGACACAAGGTTAATATCCTTTAAGAGTTCATATGGTTTGACAAGAAGAACAAAAAGATAGATAAATGGGCAAAGGACAGAAACATCATTACATAAAGAGAAGTACGAAAGGCCTTTGAAAATAAAGGGTCAACCTCCTTGATAATCCAAGCTTTATGAATAATCATTTCCTACATATCAAAGAAGCAGTGTCATTTACTTTTAAATTAAATAACTCAAGGCTAGCACCTTTGTGGGGAAGCATGCATTCTCATTCACTATTTGGGAAAAGAAAACTGGTACTATTTGCTGAAAAGACCTTTGGCCATGTGCATCCACAACCTTGAACATGTTCATCAACTTTGACCTATTAATTCCACTCCTGGGAATTAATTACCTATGATAGAGTTTCTTGTTTTAGCAAATAAAAAGGCAAGATGTCCAGTTACATACGAATTCCAGGTATATAAGAAATACCTTTTTTTTTTTAATTAAATCATAGCTGTGTACATTAATGCAATCATGGGGCATAATACCTGGTTTTATATACAATTTGACATATTTTCTTTTTTCTTTTTTCTTTTATTTATTGTTGGGGATTCATTGAAGGTACAATAAGCCAGGTTGCACTGATTGCAATTGTTAGGTAAAGTCCCTCTTGCAATCATGTCTTGCCCCCAGAAAGTGTGACACACACCAAGGCCCCAACCCCCTCCCACAAGAATGATTATATAAGCATGTTAATATAATTATCCCTGGCTACAAAGG
>CAUYPK010158130.1:0-15722 GCA_963574355.1 Loris lydekkerianus
GGAAAGGGCCAAGGAAGGGGAAGGGAGGGGGGAGGTTTTGGTGGAGGGAGGGTAATGGGTGGGGCCACATCTATGGTGCATCTTAGAATGGGTACAGGCAATTGCACTAATGTACACAGCTATGATTTAACAATTAAAAAATAATAGTAAAATAAATAAATAAATAAATATAGAATAATAGTTAATAATGGCTTTTGGGTTTTAAAGCATTAGGAATTAGCTTACAGATGATATAGAATTACCTTTTCCCCCCATCAGTTTAAACATTTGTTATTTCTTGGTAGTATAACAGTCAAAATCTTCTCTGCTAGCCATCTTGAAATACACACTGCATTGTTTTTGCTATAGTCACCCTATTACAATGTAACAGATAGGATAACCTTTGCACTAAAATTATTCTCAAAGATTCTTAAGTATCATATAACAAATATAGACAAAAATCAGTGTTAGAAAATTAATAACAGTATGTTTCCTTAACCTTAAAATCTTACTTTATATAAAGAAAAAGTTTTGATTTTGTATGCCTTAATATTAGCTAAGGAATTTGTTCAAGAAATCGTTGGCATATCTTGCTGTGTGTTCCATGAACACTTGAAAAGAATATGTATTCTTCAGTTTTGGGGTGGAGTATTCCATAAATGTTGATTAGATCCTGTTGGTTGGTTGGTTGGTGATTTTTCTGTATTCTTGCTGGTTTTCTAATTGTTCTATCAGTTGTTGAGAAGAGGGATGTTGAAGTCTTCAGCCAGATTATGGATTTGTCTATTTTTTCTTTTCAGTTCTGTCCACTGTTCCTGCTTGTAATTTTCAGTTCTGTTACTAGGTACATACACCTTAAGGATTCCTATGCCTTTTGGTGGATTGAATCTTTTATCATTATTTGATGTCCCTGTCTCTGGTAAAGTTTTAACCTTAAGTTTGCTCTAAAGTTTCCTTTATCTGACATTAACATAGCTACTCCTGATTTATTTTGAATAACATTCATATGATCATCTCCCATCCTTTTAGTTTTGATATGCTGTATTGTTATATTAGAAGCCTTTTGTACATAGCCTATAGCTGGGTCGTGTTTTTTTAATCCACTCACTTTGTCAGTCCCTTTTAATTGGTGTATTTATACCATTTATATTTAATATGATGACTGATAATTTATGGCTTAAGTCTGCAATTTCATTCTGTTTTCTGCATTTGTTCTATTTATTGTTTTTTTCTAACTTCCTATGTATTGAACTTTTAATCCCTTTACTCTCCCTCATTTAAATATTTTCCTCTGTATAAATTTGGGATCACATTAGGCAGCATTAAAATTTGTTTCAGTGTTAAAGCAAATTCAGCAAACTCTAAAGAGAGAAGGAAATTCCATTGTATTTACTCCCTTTTTTAATTCTTCCCCTCCCCTTTTTTTTAACCATTTCCTTTCTGTTTAGAGAAATCCCTTTTGCCATTCTTTTAGGTCTGCTAACAACAAATACTTTTAGTTTTTCCTCATTTAAGAATGTCTTAATTTCCCATTCATTCCTGAAAAATATTTTCTCTAGGTGTAGGATTCTTGATCCACAATTCTTTTCTTTTTTATCTCTCAGGGTTTTTGTTTTTTTTTTTTTTTTTTTTGTCTTTAGTATTCATAATTTGACTATGATGTATCTTGGCCTAGATATCTTTGGGATTATCCTATTTGTTTTTCCCAGCTTCTTGAATGTATAGGTTCATTTCTTCTGCTGAATTTGAAAGTTTTTAACCATTATTTATTCAGATATTTTTCAGCCTCTGCCTATCTTCTTTCCAGTCCTCTAATGACACAAATGTGATATCTGTATAATTCCATACGTCTCTGATGGATTTTTGTTGTTGTTGTTGTTATTGTTTTAGTTTATTTTATGTTACTTGTACTGAGTAACTTCTATTACTCTGTCTTACAGTTCTTTGGTTTTACCTACCCTCCATTCTGATGTTTTACCTACCCTCCATTCTGATGTTGAGCCTAGTTATTGAGTTTTATTCCAATTATTGTATTTTTGAATTTAGCATTTTTCATTTACTACTTCTTTATAACTTCTTCCTTACTGAGATTTGCTGGCTTTTTTTTTTTTTTTTTTTCGTTTTCAATCATGTTTATAATTATTTTTTGAAGCATTTTTTAAATTTTGGTAAAATGTATAAAACATAAAATTTACTGTTTTAATCACTTTTAAGTGTATAATTTAGTGGCATTAAGTATATTTACATTGCTATGCATTCATCCCTACCAATCTCCAGAACATTTTTTGTTTTCCCAAACTGAAGCTCTATACCCATTAAAAAATAACTCTCCTTCCCCTAGTCTCCAGCAACCATCATTCTACTTTTGTGTCTATGAATTTGATTATTTAACCTATACATGGTCAGACAGTAACCTGTTCATCCTTTTGTGTCTACTTTATTTCACTTACAATAACATCTTTAAGTCTCATCTATATTTGATTCCTTTTTACGGTTAAGTAATGTTCCTATGTGTATGTATGTTTGTGTCACATTTTGTCTGTTCAGTTGATGGACATTAGATTATTTTCACTGTTTGGCTTTTCAGAGTATACTGCTATGAACATTGGTGTACAAATGTCTCTTTGAGTCCCTGCTTTCAATTCTTTTGGGTATATCCCTAGAAGTGAAATTGCTTGATCTTTTGATAATTCTGTTTAATTTTTTGAGGAATTGCCATATTGTTTTCCACAGTTAATGGACCATTATACATTTCCACCAGCATTGTACTTGGGTTCCAGTTTCTCAGCATCTTCACAAATAATTGTATGTATGTGTCATAACAGTCATCCTGATGAATCTGAGGTCATGTGGTATTGTGGTTTTGATTGCATTTCCCAATGATTAGAGATGTTGAGGATCTTTTACGTGATGGTTGGTTGGTTGTATATCTCCTTTAGAGAAATGTCTCAAGTCCCTGGCCTTTTTTTTTTTTTTTTTTTTTAAATCAAGCTTATTTATTTTGTTGTGGAGTTGTAGTTTTTTGTACTAGTGCCACACAATTTTGATTACTGTAGTTTTATAGTTAAGTTTTAACATCAAGAAGTATGAGACCCCCCTCCCACTTTGTTCTTTTTCAAGATTCTTTGGGAGATTTGGGGTCTCTTAAGATCTCATATAAATTTTAAGATGGATTTTCTATTTCTAAAAAAAAAAAGTTCTAGTTTTATGTCAGTCAAATATCAAAATATATCCGTTTAGGTGGTGTTGATTACATTAAACTTATTAGACCTTGCTTTCCCCATAAAGTGGTTCTCAGAGTCTTAAGAGGAGTTCTCTATTTTCCTATAATTGAGATAAAAAAGAGAAAAAGCCAAAAGGAAGAGGATAAGAAATCTACGAGGGAGCCCAGAAATTTGTTGAAGGGATATAAAGTATGAACTTTTTATTTGCTACGAATTATTTGAAACAAATCCTGAGGTATTTAGGGTTGTATTTATAATTGAACCTTAAGGTCATACAACGAGCAGTGTTTAATTATAACTCATTACCTTAATCAACCTTATGCTGTAGAACTTTACCTCTGATTCATCTTTTAAAAACATGGCAAGTGAAGTTTTTCTGATTCTATATAATGATTATCACCAAAAAAAGACATTCCTCAGCTATTGCCAGAGGAACTCTTTTGTATTGCCAGTTACAACTCTTTTTCGAGAGTTGTAACTCAATTCTTATCACAATAAACAACTTGGTCATATGTTTTGGATAGATTGTACAGTAAGATTAGAAACTAACAAAACCATATATTAATCATGTTTTTGTCTTCCAGAATCTCTACACAAGGAAGTGCAGGATTTGGCCTTTCTAGATGTTGTATCCAAACTTCGCCATCATGAGAACAAAAGTGTTGCCCACCAGGCCTCTCTCACAGAGCAGAGACTTACTGTGGAAAGCTGAGAACTGCCCCTCCAGGATATATAGCATCACCCCATCTCTGATTTCCCCCTTTGTCCTCCATCCAGCTGCCTCTTCCACACTCTACCATATCACTTGTGCATGCACGTAATGTCCCAATACCAAATGAAGAACTGCTATAGGTACCTGCCTAATAAGATTTCTAAACCCATAGTTAGTGTGAACATGACTTCATACAAACCAGTCTCCACCTATAACTGTTCTCTTGTATTCCTGTTGCTTGAGCTACATTAAGTACAATGTGCATGTTATAGTCCTCTGATGATGTAAACTTGGTACTACATAATGACTTTCTCCTCACACGCAGTAAACCACATAATGATGTACTGGTAAATTAGAAACAAAGAATGTAGCAGGATCTGTCTAGCTTATTAAAGAAGAAATTGAATAGTAAAAAAGCTCCATTTTTTTGGTGCTTGGGAAGCACAATGAACAGAAAAACTGTATGGCTACTCATTCATTAGTCTTACTAATGTTGAACCCATGGTACCTAGAGTGAAGTAAAATTCCAGTGCTCTCACTCTTTATCCTATGGTTTCTCCTTTTTCCTAACTATGTAGACTGTTGCAAGTGCCACAATTTTGGCAAGACTATCTGAGATTTCAGAGTCCATATTTGATTGACTGTCATCAGTAGCCTGATGTTGAAAACATTTGTAGATTTCAGAATTCCTGTTACACTAGAGAATTTTGGGTTTTGCTTTCAGATTCTGATTTATGTGCAGTTTCACTTCAGAACTTCTTCCATCAGTTAATTAGCCTTGTCTAACATTTGTCTTTAAAAAGTCACTTGACACTTATTTTCAACTAAGAAAGTTGAGTATAACTCATTATAGATTTTTTTTGGTTTTTTTTTTTTTTTGCTGTATTTTCATCATCCAGCTAGAAAGCTAGAAGTTTCATCTTTCATAGTCTTTATAAAACTTACATTCGAACTAGCAGGACTTAAGAGGAAAGATGACAAAATAAGCTTCTTTAGACTAAAGAAAGGAAGCAGGTTATAAAAGCCATAGTAGCCAGTCCAGTTCATTCTGCAGATGGCCTCATACCAATCACTGTTAGAGTTCCCCACCGGGAACTGCAGTAACCATAAAGGCTATATAGGTAAGCCAAGACTCAAGAGAAGACCCCCTTGGCAAAATATAGTGAGTGTACTCTTCACTGCCACTACCACCATCAAATGGGTTTTTAGAGCTTTGAAACACAATCTTTGTAAATTAAACAAAACAACATCCCTGTGACCCACCTGCCTTCTCCCCATACCCAAGTTTTACAACTACAGACCTAACAGGCAAGGTGGGCTCCAATATAGAAGGGCTGCAGGACAGTAAAAAGGGCTGCCATGAAGGGAACAGGAGCTCCTTCCTCTCCAACGTGAGATGCTACACATCTGTGTGGGTGATCTGAGGGACTTGTGATGCTAAAATAGCTATATAATTCAAGAAAGTTAAAACCCTAGTAGAGGTAAAGAATCTTTTGACTATGTTCTCTTTGATGTACAAACAAGGGACTGTCATGAATGCTTATGCCGCACTTACTGTAAGAATGATCTTGTTTATTATTGTTTCTCCTGGGCTGGATAGTGGACTGTATTTTATTAGGTTTTGAAAGACATCTGTAATGTTACTTAACAGACTGTCCATATTAATAACTTAATAAATAAATAGCATATCATACTATAATTGCATCCTTTGATTTGTTTATATGTTTTACCTTTATTTCCAGCTCCTAGAACAGAGCTTGCTCGCTGTAGGTGTTCACTAAGCATTTGTTGAATGAGTGGAATGAATTCCTACATCCGTGAAGTTTCCAGACTGCCTGAACTAATCTCCAGATGCATAGACAGAGAATTAGAGATTTGGATGGTTTGTCTGACTTCAGAAAAAAAAAAAAAAAAAAATAGTAGTATAAACTGTCCCTATTGGAAAGCATTGTACAGAAAACCTCAAAACGAAAGCATGTTAAAATCATACATTTGAGAGAAATACCATGTGGGTCAGCTGCTAGACATCAGTTTGCTGATACGCTAGGAACTCCTACTGAAGTGCAATTCAAACTACCAGTTCTACAGAAAGACCAAAAAGGCTGTGCCTTTATGACAGGGGCCCGCTAAATCAAGTAGAGCACTGCTGTGCCGTGGCAGTGGGTGGGACTGCACTATTCTGTCTCCTCCTACTGATCATACTACCCCTTTTCTCCTGCTACTTAGTTCAAGAGGCAACCATTAAATTAGTTTGCTACCCACTAAGAGTACACTGTAAGGGTAAGAATGGGAGGGAAAGAACAGAGCTTAACTGTCATCTTGAGCCAGGACCAGAGTGTAGATGAAAAGCAAAAAAGCCAGGAATTCAAAGATACCTTATTGAAATACACTAGAATGTTCCTCCACCCCCAAAGCCTCATTAGTGAAATGGATCCTCACTACCCACCCAGACCGTAAATAACTTCATCTGCTCAAAGCAAAACGGATCAAACATTGGCCCATAATCTAGTGTTTTTTCTTAATAAAATATATTTTGAGCATAATATAAAAATGGAGACAGGGAACAAAATTTCAGTCTAAAATGTTTCTTGAGTAGAACAGAATGCAGCTTTCATAAGCAAACATTAGTGTGAAATGTTCTGAGATATCCTGCATGCGAAGAACTCGGGAAGAAATGCTCTTTGTTATCTAACTCTGCTGAACATAACCCTGTGAAGCTGTCTAGATGTTAAGACATTCACGTAGGTGAGCACTACCCTTTGCAGTCAGCCGTTACTAACATCATTAAGCTTGAAAGCCACTTAATGCTAGAGAAACATAACACTTGAATTACACAAGTAACTATTAAGAAGCACTTAATGATATTTGGGGTGAATCTTAATAGCTACAACCAGGAAAACTGGGGCCTTTTTTTTTTTTTTTAAACCAGTGTGATCTCTAACTTTACATACGTACAAACATAAACACGTGCCTTGTACCTTCATTAGTCTGTGTTGTATAGATGTGTCTGAAGTGTGAAAACGGTACTTTAAATGCATGATGCAGTAGAAAGAGTACAACCTTTGGATACTAAATGATGTGAGTCATCCTGATTCTCTTACATAGTGGCTATGTGACCACTGCCAAGTTGCTTAAAAGCTAGACCTATTTTTGCATCACTGTGACCAGGTTAATAATCTCTGCTTCCCATGATTTTTGTGGCAATTACAATTTTTAAAGATCCAAGATAAAGTAGATGAAATTGTGATATCTTCCAGCCCAAACAGATTCTCTTCCCCTTGCAGGATTCCCAACTAAAATCAACCCCCAGCTGGGACTCAACAGTGTGCCTGTGCGTGGTTAGAGGAGCACTCAGTTACTCCACACCAGTGATTTTCAACGTGTGCTGCAGCACACTGGTGTGCCAGGAGAGGGTCTTAGGTGTGCCGGGAAAATTTTTCAAGATCATTGATTAAATTATTTTCTGTATAAGTTTGAAGCAAAAGTATTCTTTTTTTACTTTTTTTTTTTTAATCACCATAATTTAAATGTGCCAACAAAATTTAACTATAGTGCAAGAGCTCTGTGAGATAAAAAAGGTTGAAAGACACTGCTCTATCCAGAACACACCATCTCTGGCTTTTCTCCCTCTACACTAACACAGCAGGTCTGCAGGGCAAGCTGTGCTCGTAGGTCCCCCCACTATGGGTCTCTTCCTGTCCCAGACCCCTTTGTCTGTAAAATGGGACTACCAATGTAGCTTAGTCATTCTAACTTTTGTTAATAATATTAACAAATTAATAGAAAGCTGTAGTCTTGTGAGCTTTTCCTTAGTGTAGAAACAAAACTTTTTAATGAAACATCTTTTTAGCTATGGTCAAAGATTCTAATCTAATGACACTTTGAAAATGGACGACACACATCTGTCTGCTATATATAGCACTAGTTAGGAAGTTAATATGGTGACAATATGGTTCATTTTATAAACTCAAACCAAATGAAGACAAAACTTAAGCCAAGTAGGTACTGGTGCCTGCAGCTCTGAACTTTGCCCCCTCAGTCCCTGGCTTTCCTACTGACTGGTGCTGCCACACTCCTCCAAAGAAAAACAGAGATCCTCCCATTTCTAAGCAAATTGGAGGGTTGGGTGATGGTGTAAACTGTGCCCTCTCCTCACACGTAGCTCAAACTGTTTCTCCCATCTCCAGCATTATCAACACAGTTTTCAAGGAGCCTAAGCAAAGCAAGTAGGAGATCTAAGAAAGTAAAGTCCGGGTCCAGGTGGAAAGTGACTTGAATTATATGCCCAGTACCTCCTAAAAAACCAATTTGGCTTTCACCTTCCCCCCTCACCTAAGAGCATATTCATGGAACTTGTCCATGGCCCAGATATACACAGCTTTGCTAATAGGCATGTGTGCAATCTTACTTTAGGGTTAAAACCATGTTCACTGGCGTGTAGAACTTCATAGTGTTTAATTAGTGTCAGTCACTTAAAAAGGGCACACGCAGGTCAGACAATTTCATGAACTCATCCTAGAAAAAGTGCTACCTACCTCATTGCTGAATATCTCTATGGTCACCTTGGGAAGCTACACACCAATGCCAGCCCCTAGTCTACCCTTCAAAGCGATTTTGGAACTCTTTCTGGAATGGCCATCAGAGCTGTCATCTTGTTATCCTTGATGTCCTGAATGTTATCCAAATGCCTTCCTTTCAATATTTATTTTATCTTTGAGTAAAGAAAAAGTCATTGGAGACCAGATCAGGGCAGTAGAGAGGGTGTTGCCATATAGTTTCTTATTTACGGGCTAAAAACTCCCTCACAGACAGTGCTGTGTGAGCTGGGGCATTGTTGGGATGCCTAGGCAATGAATGAGTTGCTGGCAAGAAGTTCAAGTTGTGTTGTCTTAACTTTTTCAACAGTATTTTCAGCACTTCCTAATAGTCAACTTGGTTAACTCTCCAATTGGTATAAATTCATAAGGAGCAATCCCTCTGATATCAAAAAGGGTAGCAACGTTGTTTTGACTCGATTTGGATTGATGGAACTTTCTTGGTTGTGGAAAATTGGCTGACTTCCACTGTGCACTTTGACACTTTCTTTCAGGGTCATATTAGTACACCCGTGTTTCATCACCAGTGATAGCATGGCCCCAAAACATCTTGCCTCTCCAAAGGTTCCTGGCAAACTTGGACTCTTTAGTGTTTACTCATTGGTGAACTCCTTCAGGACCATTTTTGTACACACCTTTCTCATGCCAAGACTTTCAGTTAAGATTTTCCTAACTCTTTATCTATTGATGTTTTCATGGTCTGCTGTGTTCCTCACAGGCAGCCAACAATTTTGATGCACAATTCAACAAATTTTTGCAATATTTTCTTCAGTTCTGCTTATTACTGGCCACTACTGCCTCTCTTTATTAGTGATGCTTTCTCTCCCCTCAGAAAAATGTTTAATCCATTATACACTGCTGTTTTCTTCATGGCATATCCCCATAAATTTGGACTAATAAAACCCTGATTTCACCTCCTCCCTTGCCAAGTTTAACAAGAAGTTTAATGTTTCTTCTTTAATGTTGTTCTAATTCAACTCCGACATTCTCACAATGGCATACAAAAACCACACAACAATAATGAATACCATTCAGTAAATATTGCCACACATTGACACAAACAGCCGTGAGACACTTGACCTGCCAAGGTTATGAAACCTTACCGAGTTGCTATTACAATGCTGCCAACGTAACTGCAGAGTGGCAAGTTCTTGAACTTAATGTCAGACCTCATAAACAATGTTTCGTTTCAGGATTCGGTTTAAACAATTAACTAGCTTTTTTTTGTTTTATCTTCATCAAGAAAATTTAAATCCTAATCCTGTCATACTTTGAAGTATCTTAGTATCAGATTTTTGATTTTTTTAATTATATAATTATAAAGATATTTAGAGTTTATGTTCAGAAATTGTTAAGCCTTGATCCAGTCTTTGAATATATGCACTTTTAATTTAATTGTAGCTCTTTAAAAATATATGCAATCTATTTAAAATATAATTAAGAGATGTAAAAGAAAAAACAGAGAGACATAACCTATTACAGTAGTTATTTATCATTTATTAATTCTCAAGCACCCCAAAAGAAAGAAACTCTGGCTATAGTTTCAGATTTCTGACAAAAATTAAGTCCTATGTACATGCTTACTTTGAATTTTATAACCATATGTATGATACTTTAAAATAGGCATTTGAGGCCAGATGCAGCGGCTTAGACCCAGTGCTTTGGGAGGCTGAGGGTAGAGGATCACTTAAAGCCAGGAATTTGAGACCAGCCTGGGCAACATAGTGAGACCCTATCTCTAACAATAAAAAAAAAAAGTAAACTATAAAACTAGCTGGCTGTGCTTTTGCACACCTATAGTCCCAGCTGCTCAGGAGGCTGGAGTTGGTAGATCACTTGAGCCCAGGAGTTAGAGACTATAGAGCTGTGATGACACTGCCACTGTACTCCAGCCCAGGCAACAGAGTAAGGCTCTGTCACTAATAAATAATCAAAATTAATAAATAAAAATAAAACAGACCTCCTTTCCAGCCACATTGTTTTTTCTTAAGGGCTGCCACATAAAGAATAGAACCCACGAGGCTGAGCCTGCATGCTAGGAAGCTGGGTGTTTCTCCAAGCTCAGGTGTCTGCACACTCACTTGAGAGAAACCCCTTCTCCTCTAGGACCTTTCAAAGTGTCCTCCCCATGTAAGCATCCTCCCACCAGCGCCTCTGGCCTCAACCTCTCTTCGAAGAGAATCTGCTAAGCTTCTTGGTGCTTAGTTCTCTGTGCCTGCCTAGGCACTTCAGACAAACACCCAGAATGACTTAGAGCTTAGGAAGGAGGGGACAGCGAAATAACATTCTAAGATCATATGAAGGCAAACAGATTGCAACCAAAAAACAAGAAGATGAGAACCTGCAAGATCACGGTGGGAAACAGAGGAAATATTAACCCATTCTGACAAGCTTTGACTGCAGATCCATCTCTGCAGGAGTCCAAAATAGTTCCCAACATCTTCTGAAGCCATCCTTCAACAGACAATTCCCTCGCCTCACACTCCTTTTTTTTTTTTTTTTTTTTTTTTTAAATTTCCGGACTGCAACTCACTTTCCACTCGCCTCTCCTGCAATGCCTTCCTTCTCTGTGTAGGTAAGAAAAATAGGACAGGAGTCATCAATGAATCATATTCTGCTCTTTCGCCTCCATGGCCCCATCCCCTGGTGCCCAGCAGGAGTTAGAGGAAGTGACATCCAGAGTAACCACCAAGCTTCAGCATATCCCACAGCAATAACTACTAAATCCACCGCTTCTTCCTCTGCTATCTCTAGCCCTCTCGCCCCCCTAGGAGATAATTGTGAAATACACAACTTCCCCTAGGCCAGGAGACGTGGGAGCAAGAAGGCACTATCTAAAAAAAGCATCTGACAGAAATTCATTTCCTGATAATACACAACGAGAGACTGGCCAAACGTTTGTATATGTTACAATCTGATCCGTCTACAGAGAGCAGGCTTTGTTTGGTACATCTGTGCCTGATGTCTGACAAGAAGCTCTGTGTGTGTGTGTTTTATACAGCTGAAGCCCAGGAGTGTGAGGCTGCAGGGAGCTCTGATAACAGTGCCACTGTGTAAGGTAACAGTCGACCCAATTAAGTCACAAAGCCAAATATAGAGCAACTGCTAGAGTTCACTTGGGTCTTGGTGAGGGTGGGCTGAGACTCAGCAGGCATCAGCCCCAAAGAGCCAGAGTGCTTCTCTTTCAAAGGTTTTAGGTAGGGTAGGAAGGGAGAGTGTTACTTTGGAGTGACAGTGACTGTTGCCAGGTATGTACCAGCTGGCATCCCCCCAGACTGTTCTGTTCATTTGTGGTTTAGCTCTCCTGGAGCCATCGTGTTTGGTGGTTCCCGGTTCCTCTTGGCTGGGTCCCAGAAGGGGGTGGTTTCAGCAGAGGTCACTGAACAGCCAAGATGGAGTGCCTTATGTTCAGGATGATGTGGCCTAAGCTCACTCTGTTTTCGGAGTTCCTCTGACCAACCTACCACACTGTGCTCCGGCCCAGGCAAGAGAAGAAGACCCTGGCTTGGCGCCTGTAGCTCAGCAGCTAAGAGTGCCAGCCACATACACTGGAGCTGACAGGTTCGAATCCAGCCCAAGGTTGCCAAACAGCAATGACAACTGCAACCAAAAAATAGCTGGGTGTTGTGGCAGGTGCCTGTAGTCCCAGCTACTGGCGAGCCTGAGGCAAGAGAATCACTTAAATCCAAGAGTTGGAGGTTGCTGTGAGCTGTGATGCCATGGCACTGTACCAATAAAGTGAGACTCTGCCTCAAAAAAAAAAAAAAAAAAAAAAAAAGAGAGGAAGACCCTGTCATTCCTTTATTCATATATTAATTAGTTTATGTGTGACTACATCCCTTTCCCCCCATTTAAACAATAAGAATTTCTCACATCATTGAAAACTCATGAAGTTTCTATAAACCTCATTTCTAATGGTTGTATATTCTTAAATCATATAGATGTATAATTCACTTAGCCTTTTTTCCACATCTAGACATTTAAGACATAGTTTGAGTTTTGAAAAACAAATTCCAAATGCTAGGCTGTGAGCATTTTCCAGTGCTAGAGTAGTTCCTCAACTAAAAACCATCTGTCAGTATCTCTCTCTGCCCCTTAAATCAAAAGCCCCCATGCTCTCTTCTGAGCAAACTGTAGGACTTTCTGCATGTGGCAGAGTTGCCCCAGCCTCTTGGCACGCCTCCTGACCTGTTGTCACCTCCTGGACATTCTACTCCAGCCAACCCATCCCCACTTCCCTGAGGGCACCCCTAACAGCACCTCCTCCTGGACACTGGGTGTCACATCACTCACCTCCACTCACCATTTACCACACCCCCTCACCAAATGTATCTGAGGGGTTTCCTCAAACAGTGGTCCCTGACTTTTTTGGCACCACTGACAGGTTTCACCAAAGACAATTTTTCCACGGACAGGGCAGGAGGTGGGGAGGATAGGGCAGGAGGTGGCACTCAGGTGGCGATGCCAACAATGGACAGTGGCTGTACACATAGCGGAAGCTTTGCTTGCCTCACCGCATCTCCCCTCCTGCTGAGTTCCTACCTGCTAAGCTCCTAACACGGAACCTTTTTGGCACCAGGGATCGGTGTCAAGGAAGACAATTTTTCCACAGATGGGGGTGTGGGGAGGGATGGGACAGAAGGTGGAACTCAGGCAGTGAAGCTGTGTGGCCAAGTTCCTATAACAGGCCACTGACGGGTACTGGTCCACACCTAGGGTTTGGGGACCACAGCCCTAAAAGCAGGGGGAGCAGAGAACATGGACAAGCACTCCTCAGTGTGCAGCTGAGTGGAATCTCCATGCTTCCCAGCCTTGTCACCAACTGACACTGCACACTGGCACCTCTTCCCAAGCCTGTGAACTGCCCCCCTGATCGGTCCCAAGCTGACAAATGCTCCCCAGACAGCTCTCATACGGAGCGGGGAGAGGAGGGCGGGAGCCCCTTCTCTCACAAGAATCACCACTGAAAACTCTCCTCAACCCCTCGGCCTGGCCAGACTGCTTCTTCCTCTGTGGACTGGCCACAGCAAGCTGGGGCTTTGACACATTTTGTTTGGTCCACATGATACTTCTTGAAAAAGGACATAATAAATATATGTGAGTATCTAAACTTTAAATGATTTTGCATAAAAATCTAGTTATCTGACTTTCTTTTAAAATGAGGAATTCTAGCAACCAGGGCCTCTATATTCTAGGACAGGGCTAGACTCTCCAGCCCATTAAAGTCACCACCTGGCCCACGTCCTGAATTCACCTCATCTCCATGGCCCCTGGAGGCCTATGCCACGTCTGTGACCTGTGGAGATTTCACATGCAGGTTGCGTGCTTCTGGCACAGGAGTGAGGGAAATGAGTTTTAGGGGCAGAGAAGCAGTATTGTGAGGAAGGCCATGGTCCAAAGGAGGTACAAATATCTGACCCCAGGGCATTTTTATGTGCAAACTTGCACTGTTTTTAGCACCTCAGAAAAAAAAGCTGTACACTCTGAGGCCAGTGACAGCTGCAGTCTGACTAATAAGTGGCAGGAACAGAGACAGCTGCCCGCCACGCCCAGGTCTGTGCTCACCCATCCTGCTGAACAGAGCTGGTGCTGACCATCCTGTCCCCTCATTTTGCTGGCAGCCTGTAGTGACCACAGAATTTTAGAAAATCCCTTCTTAGCTGTGTCAGGAATGCAACCCTGCTCCTGAGGCCGAAGGCATCCTCACCACCCTCTTTATCCCGGGTGTCAAGAGCTCTTATGCAATACCAGGCTGAACTAACCTGAGCTTATCGTACCCTGCTCTTGAGGTCTCCACCAGAGAATTCCTAACACCAATCACACCTGCCAACCTCCCTGGACAACCTGATCAACCACAGCTTTCTCTTTATAGCCAACAGAAATGAATCCCCTCATTTAAAAAGGCTCATACAATTAGACGTTTCACTACACTCGCAGCCAAAACCCTAGCAAAGAGAAATACACTGCTTCTAAATTTTCCAATACCACCATGTACCAAAGGAGAGCATGTCACCCATACGCCTCAGACAGAGTGAGCTCCCTACCAGCTCAGGAAAGACCATAATTCTCCACACTTCAAGCCACCAAAGATTGCATGGGCCAGGAGCTAAAATATGGCCATAGCACAGGAATAATTGCAAACTGTATTTCCTCAAGGGCTGGCAACTGACCAAAAAAATGCCAGAACTCCCACATGTATCCCTGCTATATTTGAAAAGGAATATAGCATCAGCAAGAGAGTTGAGAATGCCTTTGCGGTAAACATCACACATTACCTGCCCAATATCCAGCTTCCCCTTCTTCCTTATTAACAGAACCCCAGTTTTGTTTAGCGGGATAATGTGCCAAGCTTAGAACACTCCCATGTCCCATCTCTCCAAGCTTATGCCCCACAGAAATCTGAGAGGGCATCCTGTAGCGAATAGAAAGGCAAAGGCCTGCTGGAAGAAGGTCCTCTGCCCTTTTACCTTTTCCTTCTTTTCCTTTTCTCTGCCTCAAATGTTGATATATGCCCCAGCAGTACAGCAGCCCTCTTGCAATCATTAGATACAAACATGAGGGTAAACACCTACCGTGGGGCAGGTAGGTCCAAAGAGCCTGGATCCATAAAGCAGCAATGAACTGGACCAGCAGCCCTGTCCTGAGAACACACACCTGCCTGCTAAAATCCCCAGTATAGGGTTCTCCATAATTTGAAAGCTTGATTTACCAGGCTAGGCATTAAAACATGGAAATCTCCCTAGCACAACTTGTTTTGCTTATAAGTGTTGGGCACAGAACTCAAGGAAACAAATCCAAAGGAGTAAAACAACTGGAGCTACAAGTTGTTTTTTTTATTGTTGGAGATTCATTGAGGGTACAATAAGCCAAGTTACACTGATTGCATTTGTTAGGTAAAGTTCCTCTTGCAATCGCAATCGTGTCTTGCCCCCAAAAGGTGTGGCACACACCAAGGCCCCACCTCCTTCCTCCTTCCCTCTCTCTGCTCTTCCTTTCCCCACCCCTCCCTCCTTCTTTCTCTCTCTGGTCTCCCCTTCCCCCACCCCCACCATGACCTTAATTGTCATTAACTGTCCTCATATCAAAATTGAGTACATAGGATTCATGCTTCTTCATTCTTGTGATGCTTTACTAAGAATAATGTCTTCCACTTCCATCCAGGTTAATACAAAAAATGTTAAGTCTTCATTTTTTTAATGGCTGAGTAGTATT